>BPLR01018824.1:0-161792 GCA_021605095.1 Caerostris extrusa
ATTACGCATTGCTCTATAAACATCTATGACACCGCCGGTGGCTCGAAAGCGAAACTTATGGCACCGAGTGCCAGAACACTAGAACACCCGGGCTTGATCCTCAGGCTCACCTGGAAAGTACTTTCATACCATTAAAAAGAATATATTTCCTCTTATTAGCCCAATATCCTTCGAAGACTTGAGAGGGAATTATATCTGAGGTGTAAGAAAAATTGTTGACAACAAATCTATACAACATTTTTGAATACTGAACCCATTTCACTGTTCAAAAAATAAAAATTGGAATTAAAATAATAAATCCCCTTCTTTGATCTTCTGAGAAAACGGGAAGTTAAATTAAAAAGACTGTTTTTAAAAGATGTCTTTTATGGGGCAGAATTAAGAAAATTTGGGAAAAAGATGTTAACGTGAAATATTTAATTTCCTAAGTAATTGAAATGTTATGCATCATAAAATATTTTTAACACTACTCACATTGTTGCATGTGTATGAATAATTAATTTGATTCATTTAAAATCGAATTATTATAGGAATTACTTAATTTTTGCTTTTTAAAGGTCTTTTTTTATGCATTGAATTTATAACGGTGATTTTGTTTTTTAAATTTCCTACTGGTTTGTTTATGCACATATTTAAAAAAATTAAACTAAAGAAATAGTCAAAGATGAGAAGAAACACCCAATTTAATTTGTTTGTTAGCTAACTATAGTGAATATATTTCAACAAGAAAGTTGGCATAAAGATTTGAATTATATTTAAAAATATTAATTTTCAAAGTTAACTTTTGTATTTAAATACCTTGTATTCCAAGTCAAAATCTTTAATCTTGTTATTAATACCATTATTTAAGATTCATGGGATACAGCCTTTGATGCTGTCGTATCGAAATAGACCTTAAGATAGGCGACTACTTTTACTTATCTTTTCAATGCAGTTATCAAGTGCGAATAGCGACAGATGTGTCTTGTTATTTTCTTCCCCAGAAGATCGCGGAAATAAACATTCGAAAATAAAATATAAAATTCAGTATTGATAAAAATTAATTTAAAAAATGATATATAATAGGGACATACCATTTGTAAATTCATATGATTAAACTAAGAAACATACTAAAGGATATCTAAATTCAATTTTCGAAGATTATCATCCAGCTTGAAACTTATATTATTTCTGAGCTATACAAAATACTTTTCTCTGTAAAAGCAAATACCGTTCTAATTCTTATACTGAAACAAATATTTATGCGATTAATAGGACTAACCTGTACATAAAGCTATGATTCTCAAATTGTGAGACTTCATTCTCAGGAAAAGTTGATGTAATTTTGGAAGATAACACTAAATTTTCAAAAGTAATTTTTTTTTTTTTAAATAATAAAATGGAAAAAAAATGTTTATGAAGAAACACTATAGATATTTTGATAATCATGGTTTGAAAATATAAATTTTATGCTTAGAAAAAAAAAGATAAAATTTCTTACAGGTAGTCCTCTTCCTCCTTTGTGTCAAAAGTCGCAATTTAAGTGGATGGCATACATCCGGTAAATGGATGATTTTTGAAATTTAAATGTTGGGTTAATTTCATCGAAGAGAAATTAAATGTTTTTGACAATAGTTATCATTACTTCAGTACATATGTTGGCTGATCGAAAATAATAATGTTTCTTTTTTTGCTGCTTAATATGGTATAACTCAGTATATATTCTTAATGTATTCCAAATGTTTTGAACTTACACCAAACAAAATCCATTAAATTCCAAATAAAGCTCATATACTAAGCCAAATTCAAACAAACTTATATACTAACCAAAAACCATTCCAAAAACAAAGTTCCTACATTTAATAAAATTGAACAAACTTATGCACTATACAAGATCCATTTCAAATTCCAAACAAAATTTCAAATAAACTTATGTATAAACAAAATCAAATTCCAAACAAAGCTTATTTACTAAACAAAATTTTAAACAAACTTATGTACTATGGGAAATCCATTCTAAATTCCAAACAAAACTCATCTTCAGAATTAGTTATAATTAACCTCTAATTGGCAAGAAAAACTCCCTGATTTGAAATCTTAAAATCCAGACTCATTTCATAACAATATATTTGTATGAAGCCGTGTTTTTTAACATTTTTTTTTTTTTTGCTGTTATCCTATACACAAATCTAAATTTAAATATTTCTTTTACTCATATTTTCCTTCGTGTACTTGATTTCTTTCAATTTTTTATGTCTTTCACAAGCGTTTTAAAATTTCTGTCGCGAACTTTTATACATAATCTTTATCATATCTTTCACGAGCTAATAATTATATAATTAAATAATTTGCAATTGTTCTAAGGGATCGTCTTATGAAAGCAAAGACAATTTTATTTCAAAGCGAAAATGAGAATTTTCCCAGAAAAGAAAACTATATCTTTTTTGTTTTTTAAGATTGCTATTATGCGTTTTGTTTTTACATTAAATTCGAAGTTTTGCCGATTATAATTTTCTTATTACTTATTTTTCAAAAAATTATTTCCTAGAAAAAATTTTCTGATTATATGACAGACGAAAAAATAATACTTGGTAAATAATATTTATTCACTGTTGACAGAAGAACTCATTAAAAAATACCTGTTGTTTATTTACTGTAAGGAAATAGAAGTAAATATTTCTTGTTAGCCACTGTTTATCGACATAAAAATCATTATTTGCAACTATAGTACAATAACATTTTGATTATTTTAATTCTAAACCAAAATAAATTTTGCTATTCATATATTACCAAATATAAAATAAACAGAAATAGAATAATTAATGCTATTATTACAATTAAAAATTCGAAAAGTATGGGACTTTTTCTCTATTTCAAAGCGATGGATTGGCTAAATCTCCCCTTTGCTAAACAATGTACTTAAGTAAAAGTTTGAGAAAGATTGTCTTGGAATACTAGTACCAATTTGATGCTTTTTTTGCACTCGTATTTTTGCGTTGACCTTCGAGGAAACTTCTGTCTCTTCAGTATTTTGGTTAGTGGTTCTAAAATTTAGTGGTTCTTAAATTTGTGAAACCGCGATCCTCTTTCAAATTTAAAATTTTCCATCATAAAATTTTGCAAAAATAAAATTTAAAAATAGTATCAAATAATAATAAAGGTTATCTTTTAACATGAAAATAAAAATTATGATTGAATAGGGGCTATTTACCAAATATTTTTTTCGCCACCTATGAGTCCGGCAAGTAACATTTTTGAAAACCACCTCTAAATAAATGGTCGTAAAACTTTATAATTAGCGATTTCCTTTTAAGTTAAAAATTTCCAAATACCCCCCACTATAAGCGTGCAAAAATGATCATGAAAGCATCATTGAAAAAATTGAATAAAAGTGATTAAAAAGAGACTAATTGAATAAAAGTGACTATAGTGCTTATTAAGATTGTTAAAACGATTTAAAAAAAAAAGGAAAAACAAATAAACATTACTAATGTAGTGTTGATAATAAAAACAAAAAATCATTCCCTCCTTAAATTAATTTTTAGCAATTTCTCAAATTTCATCGATAAGTACTAGTTTGTAAACTTTACATATATTATCATCTTCAAAAGTCGAAATTAGTTTAATTAAAAATAAAACTTTAATATAAAATATGGAATCTACTGAAAGTCACTCAAGAAGTATTGGATTTGAAGGATTCCATGTTGAGATTGTCTAGAAATACTGAATTTCTGATGTAAAAACAACACTTGCTATGATAATTATTATTTTTTGTATGTATGAACGATGAATTAAGTAGGCGTGAAGCATTTGATGAATAAGGATAACACTGAATTGTGGTGATGAAAGGTAAGCGATTCAAAACCGAGAAGAGAACGAATTTGATGCTCTGCACGGAGTAGAGGGAAAGCAAGATAATATAATAACATTTTCACTGTTAATAAAAATACAGATTGACTTCCATTTTAAATAATTATTAAAAAAAGCATTTATCTGTATTTTCCTTGATAAGTAATCTCTTTCTTAAACTTATTTATAAAGTTCTATCGAAAAGCAAAATTGCAATAATTTTCAACTATTGTTGCCTGTAAACAGCCTGTTGAACATCTAAAAGTACCTATTTAACACGTTTCCTACCGAACTAATTTAAAATTCGCTATCAACTCAAGAATTTATGCTAAAGATAAATAAGTTTAGATTAAGTTATTTCTATTTATAAGAATTGCTAATAAATCTTGGAAAACAATATTTTTTTAAATAAGTCTTTAAATATAAATTGCATTTTTAAAAAAATTTTTAGTGGTAATATTGTCAGGTGTTGGATAAATTTATATTTATGCAAATCATATTCAATTTGAGTTTTGAGGTACATTAATACAAAATATGTGCTATTTGATGCTTTATATAATATGACAGGTTAAAAACACAATTTTATGACCATTCTGGTATGCAAGAATCAATATGTTCTATGAACTTTGCTGGCACTACTGTTAAAATGCGGCAAATAAATTTGAATAGAAGCGATACGTGTAATATTCAGGGTATTTATAAAAAATTCAAACCAGTGTTTAAAAAGTTAAAAGGAAAGAAAATTAATTGTTGCATCAAATTCATAATTTTAATATTAATAAGATTACATGTTACCTTCATTTATTCACAAGATACTACAGACAACCCCAGTGAGATCTGGAAAACATGCCCACTGTCATATATATAACATATATATATATATATATATATAGACACTGTTTCAAAAACGAGGAGACTCGAGGGCATTTGTGATGTTTCAACATGTTGTCTCGTTAATCGATCTAGCTGGTCGATTAACGATGCTCGAACTTCCGGATTTCCTCCATACCATTCGCAAATGCGGTGTAGTTTTCCCTAAAAGTTCTCCCTGAAGGCACTGCCCTGCTTCTTCAGCATCACGGAGCCAAATAAGACTTCTACCTAAGGGTGCCCCATTACAACAAAGCTGCCTCCACCCCCTTCTATGAGACACACGGGTTCATGGACTTGGTCTAGATGTTGCTGTCTACAAAGTGGGATAAGAAACAACAACACAACCACTCTGGAACGATATAGTTTTTGATATTTTTGACTAATATATGGAGCACATGGGAAGATAAAATACAACTACATATAAATAATCACATTCGCCATGACGCAAATTGAACACTTATCAAGATCAATGCACATCTAATACGATTCATTTCAGTATACAGTTTGATTCATATGTATGTAAATGTAAACAAGTAACTGATAAAATGGCCTAATAAGACTTGGCTTGATATCTTGCAAAGGAATGCGAAAGACTAATAACATTAAACATAACAGTAAACAATAATTGTGATTGATCTGAACGAAAACTTTAAAACTTCTTTAATTTTATTGATACTGCAATATATATATATATTTCTACTGTTTCCTGTTCTAATTTCTAGGACAAACCTATCTAAACCGAAGGCATCCATATCTTTACCTGGAAAAGGGACAGTAAATCCGTAGACTGGAAAATACTTCCATTAACACGAAAAGAAGGGGGCGCGGAGGGAAGGAAAGGTTTGACCTATCCCCATTTGGAGGTGTACATTCAAAATTGTGTTGACAAAATGAGGGTGATGCATAGCCCCCATCCCCCTGTGTAACATTGAATCTGTTACATATCTGCTCTTCGGGTGGAGAATGATAGCATTAAAAACTATTTTGTTGTGTGTCGTGACTAATCCTCAGTGTCCTGCAAAGCAAGATGGACATCGTATGAATGATCTACTCATGGATGAAAGGAAAGGGGCAGCTTCTGTTGTGATGGAGCATCTGTAGGTAGAAGTAGATTAACTAATTAACTATGTCGTACTACCTTAACTAATGTTCAACTACTGCTAAAAAAAGCATGCAATGTAAACTCAAAAAAAAAATTTTAATATCCAAAACATTTAAGAAAATTAACTTTCTATTTAAGCATTTGAGGTCATAAGTCATAGCTATTTTGGAGAAAGGATTGTGAGTTCAACTCCAGCTCACTTAATTAAGACCATTTAAAATCATCAACTGATTATAATCTTTTAATTTGCATCGTTATCATTTGGCTTAACTTAAATACGAACTGTTTAAAAATTTCATAGAAAACATTTCCTTCCGCCTTGTATATGCAATGCTATAACAACCGTAAGCGTCATGGATAACGCTGAATTTGCTAGAAATCTACCATATCACTTAAAAATTTTTAGGTTTTATGACTAAAACTATATATTTTAAGATATAAGAAAATAAAAAGAAGCTATTTTGTGATTATATGTATATATATATATATTGCAAAAACATCTTCATACAAAAATGGTGACCATAGGAAAGCACGTAAATAAAGTAAAGAGATATCAGAAATCTTACCTTTAAATATGAAATGGAAAACGTTGGAGCAAGGAGCTCCTTAAGAATCTTTTCCGATTTTGCTTGTTGTAATCAGCAAATGAGCAGGAGATAAGTAGATAAGATAAGAGATAAAAATCGCAAATATTATTTGCAACACCGCAGAAGTTATTGAAAAAGCAGACTGTATCAGGAGTTTAAATTGCGCAGAGGAAAGAGTTATTTTTGGAGAAAATGAATTTATCTCTGCACTGGTCGAGATACAGTCTGAAAGTGAGTTTGCTCATACATTTGTTGTCCCCCATGTCATTGAGACCGCCTATCTAGCGAAACGCACATGCGCAGCACGCCTCTTTTATTGAATAAGCCAATCAGATTGGATGGGCGTGTTAGATCTTTGGAATTTTGGACGCGTGCGCTATGCTAACGTTACAAAAAAAAGCTATTCTGTGTAAAAAAAAAAAAAAAGTTGCTTTACCAAATTGAGACAGCAGTTAATATATCTTTATTGAATTAATGCTGCTGTTTGTTTAAATACATTATTTCAATTTATCATTAATTGTTATTTGATTTTACATTTTATTTATTATTTATTAATTTGCTTTTTTTGTAAATGGAACATCAGCATTATGAGGGGAACATCAAATGGAAAAGTTAAAAGTGAAAAAAATAGTAATGAATAATATATTATTTTCTTAAAATACTAATAACTATTATTATTATTATTTTATAATTATTTTTTATTTATTTTTCATAAAAAGTATCTTTAGATGGTGGATTTATAGAATTGGTTTTATGAGACTACCGAAAAAAATAATCACAATTTATTCTCAGTAACCTATAACCCGCATCAGTAGATAAGATTTTTGAACGTATAATTCGTGGTGGTACTTACGTATTAACGGTACCTTGGCGACAGTTGCGCCAATAAAGAGCACACGCGCCAACCGCAGCTACAGATTTGGCGCCAATCTACACTTAAAATTTTTGTTCCAAATAATAAAATATATATGAAACACTTCATTTAAAATCAAAGCGCTTTCAAAATATTTTTATTCCAAATAATAAAGATTGGCGACACTTAAAAACCGCCAAGTCTGTCGCCAAGGTACCGTTAATACGTAAGTATTTTCGTGGTTTATAAGCTGAATTTTACGATACGTAAAGTGATATTAATACGGGGGAAATCAAATGGAAAAGTCAAACGCGAAACAAATTGTAATGAATAATATATTATTTTCGGTACTTACGTATTAACGGTACCTTGGGAGAGACTTGGCGGTTTTATGTGTCGCCAATCTAACAGCTACACTTAAAGCTAATGTAGCTGCGGTTGGCGCGTGTGCTCTTTATTGGAGCAACTGTCGCCAAGGTACCGTCAATACGTAAGTACCTTATTTTCTTAAAATAATAATTGTTATTATTCCTTTTATTATTATATTTTATAATTTTTATTCATTTATTTTTGATAAAAACCATTTTTAGGTTCCAAATTTATTGAATTGATTTTATAAGATTACAAAAAAAAAAAAAAAAAAAAAAAAAAAAAAAAAATTATTCACAATTTATACGCATTAACCTATAATCCGCATCAGTAGATTCTAAGGTTTTTTAAACGTATAATCTATGATTTATAAGCTGAATTTTACGGTACGTAAATTGATAATAATGCAGATAAAATCAAATAGAAAAGTCAAAAGTGAAAAAAAGTAACGAACAATTATTTTCGTATAATAATAATAATTAGTATTGTTATTTTATAATTTTATTCATTTATTTTTGATAAAAATTATTCTTAGGTGGAGATTTTATAGAATTGATTTTTTATGAGACTACCGAAAAAATACTTACAGTTTATATGCATTAACTTATAATCCATATCAGTAGATTCTAAGATCTTTTTAACGTTTTACCTGTGCTTTATCAGGTAGATTTTACGTTATACAAACCTGGTATTAACGGGAAAAAAATCAAATGGAAAAGTCGAAAGTGAAGAAAACAGAAAGAAATAATATATTATTTTCTAAGATTACTTTGAGACATCTTATCAATTACCAACACATATTTTTTCTCTCACTAAGCTTGAAAAAAAAAAAATGTGAAAGCTTTTTATTGATTATAAAAAACTTTATCTATATTTAAATAACAGTAAAAGGTCAAAAGATACATAAATAATGACACCAAAAAAAGATGATAGAATGTTGCATATATTTTGTACCTTCATAATTTATATATAATATTAAAAGGAATAATAGATTACTTTTATTGATTATTAAAAGCTTATAACTTAACTTTAACTTATTAAAAATTTTAAGCTTAAATCTTATAACTTTTATCAAAAAATTTTTAACCTTAACACTGTGTGATAAACAATACTGTTTTATCAAACAGTGTTAAGGTTAAAAGCTAATGTTTTCTATAATGCTAATGTTTAATGTTAATTCTAATGTTTTTAATGTTTTCTTTTAAATCTATTAAGTATGAATTAATGATATACTTTATGGTGACGGTAAAAATATCTAGTATTAATATAATGACATAAATAGAAGATGTGATTTAAAAGACAAATATTTTTGAAACACACAATAATATCGCTATTACGTCAATATTTTATTTGCAAAGATTGAATAAAAAACATAAACATTGATCTTCTTCTTTTTAAACAGGTGGAAAATCAATGTAAAGAAGCAGTAGGAGCAATATGTGTAATTCACATACCGCAGCAGGTGTTGAAATGTATGAAAAAAGAAGAAAAGAATTATTCGCACCTGCTGGTAGCATGCAGCAACACCAAAAAGTCGCTTTGTGTGTATTATATAAGAAGAAAAGGTGTTATCGAATATTATAATGTTTTCTATAATTAGAAAATGTCAATTTCTACCCTACTTTGCATCGATTATCGATTGTTAAAGGTTGAGACTCAATTATCTTCCAATGATATAAAATGATACAGATAAAGAATGTATTATTTTTCTGTGTAATGTGTTAAGTATTGGTTATTTCTGTTAATTTTAATCAATTAATCAAGTGCATTATTTATTATTCTAATTATTTAACGTTCATTATTTATTAAACATTTTATCGAATATAATAATGATTTCTATAATTAAAATTGTCAGTTTCTATCCCGTGCATGCATAATTATCTATTGCAAAAGGTTGAACTCAATTATTTTCCAATGATCATGATTATAATGATACAAAAAAAATGATTATTAATAAGATACAAGAATTTATGATTAAGAAGGTATTATTATGATGAGGAATATTTTATTATGATGTGGAATGTATTATTATGATGAGGAATGTATTATTATTAGGATACAATGATATAGAATGCATTATTTTTCTGTATAATGTAATAAGTATTGGTTATTTATGTTAATTTTTAAGCAATTAATCATGTGTATTATTTATTATTTATGTTATAACTATTTAACGTTTATTATTTTTTTATCGAATATTAATGATTTCTATAATTAAAAATTTCCAGTGCCATACCCCATGCATCGATTATTATCAATTATAAAAGGTTGAGACTCAATTATTTTCCAATGATATTGATACAGATGCAAGATGTATTATTATTTTGATACATTTAATTATTTTGATACAATATTATTGATTAATTGATTAATATTGATAATAATATTATTTTTCTGTATAAGTATTGATTATTTGTGTTAATTTTAAGCAATTAATCAAGTGATTATTTATTATTATAATTATTTAACTTTTTTATCGAATATAATAATGATTTCTATAATTAAAAATTGTCAGTTGCTACCCCATACATCCATAATTATTGACCGTAAGAGGTTGAGACTCAATTATTTTCCAATGATACGAAATGATACAAATATAGAAGTATTATTATGATGAGGAATACATTATTATTTTGATACAATGATATAGGATGTATTACTATTCTGTAAAAGGTGTAAAGTATTGGTTATTTATGTTAATTTTAATCAAGTGCATTATTTATTATTATTTTTCGATTAACCATCATTTGATGCATGATGTTTGTTGAGTATTGGATATTTGTTAATGTTTAATAAGTAATCAACGAAGTGTTTTTTCCCCATTTAAACTATCATTTGATGGTTATTGATCATTCATGTTAATGTTTAGCAATTAATCGAAAGCGTTAATTCTTTATTTTTATTTCTTTTTTTATTCTGGCCGTCATTTGAGGCAAGATCATGTTTGTTGAGTATTGGTTATTTATATTAACTGCTTTTTAATTATATATGTTAATCATTTTTTTTTTTAGAAAGAGGAAAAAAAAGGACGTAATTTTCGTTTTATTACGATTTATTCATTTTATATTGATAAGAATTCAAGCAGGAAAAAAAAAAAATGGGGAAAACAGTAAAAATGCACAAAAAAAATATAACGACCACATTTGTGGCAGCTGAGCGTTAATATCAATTTATACTTGAAAAGATTTCATACATTCTGGGAATTAATTATTAAAACTAAATATATTTAATATATCTGATATTATTTTTATCAAATATTAACCATTTGATCGCATAATCCAACAACACTGACAGTCGAAATACTGCTTTCAAGCTACACTCATGTCCATAAATTAAGGATAATTAAGAATCACACAGAAATTGGACTCTAAAATAAAAATTTCACCTGTAGAATTATCACACACATCTTGAAGAAGAATATGCAAATTATAGGAAACCACCAGATGGCGCGAATAGTACGTCACAATGACGAGAGTTTAAGAGAGGGGTATATAAGGAATGGTGGCAAAGAAGTAAAATTGTTCACAAGCGCTTTAAAAGCCTTTCAGTGCAATAACCGCATAGTTATGGCACAAAGGAAGCATTTGGATGATTTTTTACGTGGTAGAATTATCGGACGACTGGAATGTGGACGTACCCAGCTGGAAGTATCCGAGGAACTTGGAATCGTCCAGAGTGTCATCTCCAGACTTTGGCAACGATTCCAAGATGATGGTAATGTGAGTAGATGTTACAGCACAGGTCGCCCCCGAATTACAACGCCGAATGAGGACCAGTATTTAGCAGTTACTGCCAAAAAAAAAAAAACAGACGGAGCACAGCATCAAACCTGTCTCGTCAGCTCTCTTCAGCTACCGGTACGACAGTTTCAAGGCAGACCGTGTACAGACGCTTAGGGCACATTGGTCTATATGCTCGTGGGCCTGTCAGATGTGTTCCACTTACCGCAACTCACTGTCGCCTGCTATTAACCTGGAGTAGAGAGCATGCATTGTGGACACCGCGACAGTGGTCTGGTGTGATGTTTTCCGACGAGTCCAGGTTTAGTTTGCAGTCTGATTCTCGCCGGACTTTCATATGGAGAGCACCAGGTCCCCATTACCACCAAGAGAACACCATTGAACGACACGTTACGGTGGTGCAGGATGGCTTGTTTGGGGAGGAATTATTCTTGGTTCCAGAACTGACCTGCATGTTCAGAGTGTAACGATGACAGTCCACATCTATCGGGATGTCATTCTGGAACAACATGTACGTTTGTTTCGTGGCGCCATGGGTGCTGAATTTCTGTTTATGGATGACAACGCCCGTCCTCACCGTGCAAGCATTGTAGACGAATGCCTTCAATTGGAGGATATCACCCGTATGGATTGGCCAGCATACTCACCGGGACTTGAATCCAATAGAGCATGTGTGGGATATGCTTGGCAGACGAATTGTAGCCCGTCAACTCCCTCCCACCTGTCAACCGGAACTTTGGAGGGCATTGCTTGATGAGTGGTGTAATATTCCCCAAGATCAGATTGATAATTTGATACTCAGCATGCCTAGGCGTTGTAATGCCTGTATTGCATCGTCCGGGAGACATACTCCATATTAACCATCGTATTAACCATGTTATACTGTTTTTTGTAAATAGGTTCTTTTTTGAAATTTGCTCCAGGGAGTAAAAATCGCAATTTTTATTAATTATGTCAAACATATGGCATCTTTTTTGCTCTTCACCTTTTGTTTAATAAATAGACTTTACAAATAAGTCAAATTTGTTTTGCTTCTGTCTCTTTCTTTGCCTGAACTTCATTATCCTTAATTTATGGACATGAGTGTATTTCCATATTCCTAACCGTACACCATAAATACCGCTATCAGTGCGGTTAAAGGATTTGCATTTTACTTGATGAGAGTTTCTGTACTGAATAATTTATTATCAATTTTTTATTCTTTTTATTAATGATACTAATTATAATTATAAAACTAAATTTCCAGATTGAGGCCAGTTTTTCGAGTGACTGGAGCTCGGTGCCGCAGGTTTCTTGTTCGAGTTTCGGATGCTTGCATTGGTTCTGAAACCACTTTAAACCGTAGGTCCCGGTCTAGGGCTCCCCGACTGTTGGGCATAGGGCTGACAACCCTACTCCATGAAAAGAAAAACATCTCCTGTCTCGAAGTTTGGCAATAGGCAGGCGGCCTTGATCCACCTTGGGGCTGTTGCGCCAATGAAGAAGAAATTTTCACCATTTGTAGCAAAGGCGTCAACAGATTAAAATTATATACTATATCGAACATAAACTAAACTAAGCAAAATATCCAAGGCTAATTTTTTAAAATTAATCATTCTTTCTCTTTTAGGCCATCATTTGATGCATGATAAAGTTTATGTATATTAAATTGTCGCAGTAAATGCTTGATTACATTTTCATTTCACACATTCAACTGATTAAATGTCATGTTCACATTGCTTTATCTACTGTATGATAAGTCATATGCACGCTATGATAAGTCATGCAATAGTTTTTATAGTATTATTAATTTAAGATTTTCAAAATATTTTTTTCTTCTGTTTTTCTTAAGTAATGTTTTCGAATGTAGAATTTTTCAAAGATGAAAATGCAGGAACTTTTATCCTTTCTGTTTTCGGAAAAACTATAACATAAATAAAAATTAGGTAGCTTTTACGATGACTAGTGACTATTGCCTTTATTGAATTTATTTAGAAAGATAGTGAAACCTTTAATAGTGTCTATCCTCTTTTCGATAGGATAATTGTGAAAATACCATTTTTAACGGGCATTTCTTATATAATTCATAAAAAAAAAAAACAACCAAAATGGTCATTTGTACTTTTCGTATTAAAAATAAATAACTAATTTTTAGTTTGGTTTACATAACTAGGTTTTAGTTTTATAATTATAAAGCAAAAAATTTAGTTTCTCAGGCAATTCTTTATTCAATATTTCTTTTAATTTTAATAAAATATCTCCTTTATCTGATTGAAATTCAACATTTAGAAGGAGGAGTAAAAAAAAATCATTTTTTATAAGCAGCATTTTTATAAGTGTTTTCATAAGCAACATTTTGGGATTCATATTTTAAGACAATGCATTAGCACAGATCATTTTAAATTGGCCCGTGATTTAAAAAATAACAGATCAATTAACAACTGAATAACAATTATCAATTAATTAATTATCATCAATTATCAATTTCTTTATCAATTAACAACTGAACATCTAAACTTTAAAATATTTCTATAATCAAGTTCTTTTACAGGAGCAATTGATCGTATCTGAATTCTTTCGGAAATCAAATAATAAATACAAAAATATACTTGTAGTGGTGAGGTCGCAGGGTGCTTGAAATAAACTTCTTTTCCTGGTGAGAGTCTGTAAACCAACTGATCATTTCACCTGAACGCCACAGGAGACCAGTGGAAAGATTTAGTTTGTTGCTCTACAGTAATTTTTGTACACATTGGGCTAATTAGAGCGGAATCTACTGTTTAAGGTGGATTCCGAACCCTTATAAATATCCATGCCACCGGCAGCATTCGAACCTGAAGCCAAGAGGCCAGAGCGCTAGCCAATTGGCCATCAAAGAATAATAAAGACTCAACTAAAATATAAAGTAGTAAAGTATAGCTAAAAAAGTAACAAGTTAGTAAAGTATATATATTAGTATATTAATGTTAATAAATTCGTTTTAAAATTGCAACACACTCTTAAAAGAATTTTCTTTGTATGTAGATAACTTTTAACCATTCAATAAGGCTCTATTTTGTGGGCTTAATGTTATTTTAAAAGATTCACTGATTTTTCATAGAAGTTGAATCTGCATTATCCTGTCTTATAATATACCCTTCGAAGAAACTATTTTATATATTAGGTTCTCTCCCAGTCTCAGACCTAAACAGTCTCTAAACCTAATTTTTTTTTTTTTTTTTTTCCGGAAGCAATTGTTCTTCAGGCACTAACTAGAGAAAAAAAGAACATTTCTACTATTTTAGTGTGGCAACAACTCCACCACCTACTTTTTTGATTAAAATAGATTCTCGCCACCATCAAACCTTTCGTTTATCTTCCGCTGTTGGCGCTTCCATTTTACTTCCCCGTAAGAGTGTCAATGAAGGGGAAGCGAAACAATGATGGGGGGGGGCGCTCCCCAGTAGATAAAAGAACAATCGATTAGTCACGGGGGCCTGAAGAGGTTGTTCGGATAAATTAGGGCCCTCGTCTTTCCGTTCCGCTGAACATTCAATATCGAACCACCGTGACGCCGCACGCATGTTCCCCCCTCCTACTTGTAATCGAACGCACGTGCACGTGCAAATCCCCTTCCATCGACAACCCCTTTACATACAGTAGCTCGTCAGCGTGTCAGAAACTTCCGATCGTCCACTGTCTCACCTGTAGATGGATTGATGAGAGGAAGGGTCACAGTATATCACTTCGTGTTAACCCAACTCGAAACTATGTATAAAGAATCGAAAAAAATAGATAAAGAATTTCATATAATTCGATTAAAATAAATAAAGAATTTCATAGAACTCAATTAAAATATATAAAGAATTTCCTGGAAATCGATTAAAATATATAAAGAATTTCATGGAACTCGATTAAAATATATAAAGAATTTCATAGAATTCGAAAATATATAAAGGATGGGTCTGGGGTGGTCACAGCCTCCAGATAAAGTACAATGGAAGGGCGTTACATCCTGCAGATTTGTAATATTCATTCACAGCACAACCACAGAATTTATAGGTACTAAAATAAATGCAGGTCCATTAAATTAAGAATGATTTGCAGGTCAATTAAAAAGAATGATGATATCATATAGAAATGTTAATGAATAATGATATGATGTATCATTATTCATGTGTGATGATGCATATCATGATGTATATGTCATCATTTATTAACAGGAAGTCCCTTTTAATGAAGGATGATTTCATGTAGACACTAAAATTCTTACTTCGACCACCCCTACCCCTCCAGAGTTCTTGAACTCCTTCTTAAGAAACATTACTCTGTAGTTTTAATAAGAACTATTCGATTATAGATGCACTTTACATATTTTTTTAAAGATGGATAAATTTGTAATCAACAGAATAAAATATTATTTATTAATATTAATTCATAGCTTTATTCAAATATTTTCTATGCATAAATACAATTTTTTTTTTTTTTTGAAGCAATTTGTTTTCCAAAAAATAAACAAGTCGATAAATAACTGACGTATCTTGTAGGAAGCCAACAATTACCTCAATTGACATAAATTTGACGTAAATGTGTTTCTTCTTTATGCTTAAACTGTCAATCTCTTTTGTCGTTGCAAGAAATCAAACAAACAAATAGAGGAGCCCCCGAAATGTCAAGAGTGTGCTTCTCGAAGACAAGATGTCCCGCTTATCTTGGCACGCGCCATGTAAGGGGGTGAGAAGAAGCACCTGCTCAAGCGTTATCTTCATCCAGCGGTTGTTAAAGATCGATTACTCTCCAATCTCGAGTGTCTGGCCCCTCGATAAAGTCGTCTGCTGCAACGGCAATCGATACTTTAGCATTTTAACTCTTTTCTTCATTTCAATTTCACAGTAAAACTTTAATTTTAAGATTAAGTAACAGTTCTTCTGGTGACCTTGAAGATATGCCTCGGTGGATGGATAAAATAGAAATTGATTGAATTTGCTAAGGCAGCGTATAGCTTTGCATATAAATTTTGCTCAGCAGGACCAAGTATTAATAAAAACACTAGTTTAGAAAACTAGCGTTTCATTAATACTTGGTGTTTTAATAAACTGTAACCAACCATAATAAGAAATTGGGTCCTCCATCCCTTACTTTATTGAAAATTCTCAAAAATTGCGAATGGTATTTTTACATCTTCTATAGTACTCCAGTAAAAAGTGAGTGTAACATTATGATTTAGGAAAAATAAGTTTTCTTTCATTTTAACGGGTCTTTTAAGAAGAACAACAGAACATTCTAATAAGACATTCAATCGAAGAAGACAGAACATTCAATCGAAGAAGAACATTTTAATAAGTATCTATCTGAAATTGTTATTATTGCAGTATTCTATCCATATTTTGCCCTCCCCCACCCCATAATTTAGAACGGACACCGTGAAATATATTTTTAATACAAGTTAATTTGATTATTATAGTTAACAGATTTGTGAGCTTACTGATATTGCATTGAATACATAGCAGAAAAGGTAGTTCAAAATGACATCATGTTCTAAAGTTAGAAAAGTAGAAAGATGTACTGAAAGATATTAATATATTCTTTATAAACGAAGCACTTTTACATATATGTGTTGCAGCGTTAGCCAAAATAATAGCCTATCATTCAAGAAGTCATTCGCTTTGTAAATGAAGATCAACGCTAATTAGTAGACAGTTACCATTAAAGAAGATGCTGTAATTTCCTTCCCAAACAGAAATGATTCCCTTTGTATAAAATAATAATTCCCTTTGTATAAATAATTTGAATTCGCTATTAAACAGGTCGGTTTAATAGCCGAATAATTTCCCCCATATGAACATCCACTTTATCATGTTAAATTGTCCAATTAACTTGCTGAATTTGATCACTTTATAATGAGTGACATCACTTCGATAGTGTTATTATAATCGGTGATATCACTTCGATAGAGATATTATAATATAATAGGTGGTATCACTCGATAGTGAAATTGTAATGAGTGGCATCACTTCGATAGTGATGTTATAGTGAGTGATATCACTTCGATAGTGATATTATAATGTGTAACGTAACTGAGATGGTGATATTATAAAGAAGGGCATATAATGATTATTATAATGAGTGGTGTCACTTCGATAGTGATATCATTGGAAAGAATTTCAAAGGAAGCGTATTATATTGAATAAAATCCAGATAACCATAACCAAACAGTTTGAGTGAGACATTCTATCGCAAAGTATTACTCTCTATAAGGAACATATTTGTCTTTACAAATAGTGATTCTTGACAGTGAAAGAAAATTCGATTTCGCTCTCGCTTTTGTTAAATTTTCTCTGTTAAATCGAATTGGCCGAAGTGGATCGAGTGGCTAGTGCTAGATTCCGGATACGAGTCACGGTAATGCTATGGATGCTTGTAGTGCAGGGGATGGGCAAACTACGGCACGCCGGAAGGTTCTATCCGGCCCACGGATAGAATTTTTAATTTGCCGGTCTGAGGCAAAATTCAAAAGAATATATTGATGGATGTATAATATATATATTTATATATTATACATCCATCTCCTTATCTACTTTGATTAAATATTTTTTTATTAAAGAAATTATTATTTTTAACTCATTTCCCGAGGTTAAATTCAATGAAGGTAAATGAAGAGAAGCTTAAGAATTATGAAGATAGTTTGAAAAACTGCATTTTGAGTTCGAACGCGGATTTCAAGATTTCAGGGCTATTCAAACAGAATTGGATATTTTCACCATGCCTATCAACGTAAATTGTGAAGCAATGGGGTCAGATTTGCAGGTTGAATTAATTGAGTTGCAATCTAACAATCATCTCAAGCGGTTGTTTCTAAATATGTCAAAAGTTAGAGTTTTACAAATCATTATTGAAAGTAAGTTTCCCAAATTTAATATCTCACGCCCAGACAATCAATGCCATGTTTGCTTCATCTTATATATGTGAACAAGTGTTTTCAACTATGAACCTTAGAAATAATTATTTCAGAAGCAGACTGACAGGTGAGCCTCGTTCTTTGGAATCAGTACATCTCACTTCGAACACCAATATAAAGGAACTTTTAAAAATGAAATCGCAATTTCCTTCATCTCCTTAACATATTTAATTTGTAATACTTGTATATTGTTTTTAAAATTTTAGAAAAATTTTATCTTAACCCGCCAAACATTTTTTTTCCGATATTTGGCCCGCGACCGAAAAAGTTTGACCATCCCTGTCGTAGTGATTCGGTATCCACTTTAAACCGTAGGTCCCAGTCTAATATGGCTGTAGAGCCATGGCTGACATCCCTTGCCCCTATAACAAGACAACATCTCCAGGCTCGAAACCTGACAATAGGCAGACGGCCTCGTCTCATCTTGGGGCTTTTGGTCCAATGAAGAAAAACTGCTCATATTTGTGACCAAGGGAGTCAAGAGGTTAAAATTATATAATACGCTATATAAAAAAATAAATGAATGTAGAGTTAGCCGCTTGCAAAAAGATGCATCCCGGTCGAACCTACAGTTTTGTTAGACTTCTCTACCAGTCTAACAATAGCTTGACTTTACAGTGGGTGTCTAGGGGATTTGACATACAAAAACGCAGTAACGGGACGTCATTTTTAA
Source organism: Caerostris extrusa (assembly GCA_021605095.1). NCBI lineage: Eukaryota > Metazoa > Arthropoda > Arachnida > Araneae > Araneidae > Caerostris > Caerostris extrusa. The sequence continues at coordinate 18,942 of BPLR01018824.1, forward strand.
ATAAAGTCATTTATTCTACGATATTTTACAATGATATTTACATTAATTGTTAAACATTCACAACCATTTTTCTACCCCTGCTTGACGCAGCCTCCCCAAATCAGCAAAGCGTTCTCTTCCACGCCCATCTGAGGGGGGCTTTCTTTTCTCATCCACGGGGACCTGCCTCTCACGCGGGTCAGAGTTCAAAGTTGAATACTCCCCCAAATTGTAAACAGGCTCTGTCAAAGACAAGCAACCGTATGTGTCGCCGCCTGCTGATTTCCACAGAAACAAATCCTACATGAATATAAAGTTATATATATATAAGATTTTTTTCTAATGCAGTTGGCAATTGGACCGTGATCTTTTATACCATAACAGCTGCACCGACGTTACTCACTTAGCACTACCTAGGGGGCGTGTAACTTGAAGATAAGCCATGGACGCCGGTGTAACAATGCCCCCGCAACGCTCTACGATCTTGTTTGACCGAGACCTACGGTTTTAAAGTGGATTCCCAACCCCTACAAACATCCAAGGCACGCCGGGATTCGACCCCGATATATGTGGTACCGAGAGCCAGAGCGCTAGCCTCTCGGCCATCAGCCCCCATATATATATATATATATATATATAAGATAAAATGCTGTATAAATATGATGCGTAAAATATTTTATAAAATATTATAAATTGATTTCAAAGTGTTATAGTTTTCATGTTCTAGTGGAACTCACTCACACATTTTTATATAAACAGATAATAAGTTTTGAACTGCATAAAAGAGTTTTTAATAGAAAGAATTTTTTTTTTAAAAGATGCCGATTTGGACGCGTTTGCCGTCGTTCGCTCCGTTCGTTTATTAACCGCACGTGCCCACTACATCAAATGCGTACGCTCGGCAGGGATGGAGCGTGGGCAAACAGAGCCACCTCCTCCTCCCTTCCGGTTCTCGATTAAACGAAAGGAACTCCCGTTCGACCCCTCACCTTCACCCTCCCCCTTTACAGTTAATATTGGCTCAGATGATCTGTCTCTATCAGAGTGGGATGCCGAAATCCCTCGTGTACATCAAAGGGAAAAAAGGGGGCGGGGCGATTTATTGTATTTAGTTAAAAACAAAAAAATTATTCGATCAATGAATAAAAAAAATTCGAAATTCGATCAATGTTAGCACTGAAATAAAAAAAAAAATCAATTAGTAAATCAGTGCCTATAATCAATTTTTTTAAAGAATGTCATGATGTGTTGAGAAAATTATCCCTTTCGGTGTTTTGAGAATTGTATTTATTTTAATCAGTCTTTATGTTATGCTTTGATGCCATCTCAGATTGGAACACACATTATTCTGTTGATTTGTGCGCAAAATATTTAAATAATATTTATTTTCAGATCAAAAGGACAAAATTGATATTGATTGATTTTTTATGAAGTGTATGTCTGAATACTGAAATGAATCGATAAAATTTTCTTGTGTTGCTGTTGTTGTTGTCGTGTTCAAGTAAGGAGGTGCAGCTTCTGTTCTGATGGAGCACCCGTAGGTAGAAGTCTGACTTCTGATCCGTGACGTTCTTACATTCATAGGAGACCAGGACCTACGGTTTAAAGTGCATTCCGAACCAATCAAAGATCCATGTTTTCGAACCCGAAACCTGTGGCACTGTAGACACTCGGCCATTCAGGGTTTTCTTGTGTGAACACGGCTTTTAAAAAGTTCAATAACTTCCCTATTTCAGAATCCAAATTGTTTAATATAATGAATGACAAAATATAGCTATTTTAGAAATAACTGCGAAGTAGTTGTAGTAAGGAATCAGTATAAAGAAAAATAAAAAGTCTAATTAAAATACCATAAAATACCAAATAGTTCATCCATCAATCAGGAACTATGTTACGAAGAGCAATTGGCATTATTTAACATCATCTTTAAAATATTAAACAAATATATTAAAAAAAAAAACATCTTTATATTTAATAAACAACTAGCATTTACAACTCGCTGATGTCAGGCTACATTAAATTAAACATTTTTAGTTGGGGTAAATTTTAAAAAATATAATATATTGGTGAAAAATTCAAATTATAGTTGGCAAATAGTAAAGGGAAATTTATTCTGCAGAACTATTTACAAAAATCATTTATAAAATAAAATATAAATAAGCCTATATATATATATGTGTGTGTGTGTGTGTGTTATGTAAAAGAAAAAGCTGCAAAAATTGTCAACCAAACATAAAACCTTTTTTTCTTTATGAAGATTAATTCTCGGTAAGTAAATGTTTGAAAACTGTGAATAAAATTTGATTCAGTAAAAGGTTTAGCTTTATAAAAAGTATTAAATGTATTAAAAGATTGAATTAAGAAAGACGATTGGCTACAGAAAGGGTGCCTGTTTACTACAAAAAGATTTCTTAAGTTTAACTTAAGAGTGATTAACCATAACAGATAAAAAAAATAAATCACTTCATTATAATATACTTTTTAAAAAGGTTAATAACATGAACATAGACAACAAAAGTTGAAATAAATTGTTCAACAAAAATATAGAAACATACACAAACATAAAAGGATACCCCTTTTTACTATAAAAAAAAGATTTCTTAATTTTAACTGAACAGTGGTTAATGAGAGTTCAAACACTGAGATAAACTTTATTATCGATATTTATTTACACTTGACAGAAAAAGTCTGCGTACAAGCACATAGCAAATATTCAAGAACGAAAAAAAGATGACTTTTGGTTTCAACAGGACAATGATCCGAAGCACACTGCCCATAATGTTAAGCTCTGGCTTCTGTACAATATCAAAAATCAATTGCATTCTCCTCCACAATCGCCGGACTTAAACCCCATTGAGCATTTATGGGACGAAAAATTTGAAAGTACAAGATTACCTCAAAAGAAATGTTAAAGAGAGTGATAATCACAGAATGGAATAACATTTCTTCTGAGGGGACCTCCAAACTCGTCCATTCTATGCCTAAACGATTAACAGAGGTTCTCAGACGTAAGGGTTATCCAACCACCTATTAAAGTTTAGTTGAAAGCCAATGGAAAGTATTTTTTATTGCTTTTATTTCATCTGTACGCAGACTTTTTCTGGCAGCTATTTCTAATATTCCTTATTTTAATTGTTATTTTTTTAAACACAAATTGTGTTGTATTTCTTTTAATTGTTATTAAAAGCTAATGAATTGTGTAAAGAATAAATTAAATACAATATAAAATTAATATCATTATTAAAACGTGATTTTTTTTCAATTTTGAATATGTGCTATGTGCTTGTACGCAGACTTTTTCTGGCAAGATGATGACATGAACATAGACAACAAAAATTGAAATACATTGTGCAAAAGTTCAGATACGTTATTCTTCCATTTTATTTCTGATAAAGAAAACATGCATGCAGAATATTCATTGAATATAATTCAAAGCACCAAGCCAATTTTTTAAACTTCATTGTTTTAATGATTTATTATAATTATAATGTTTATTAATAAAGTGATTAAATTTGAGTTAAAGGGCAAAAATGACTGTAGAAAAGTGTTCTTATTATAAAAATATTTTTTCTCAGATATAACTTAATAGTGAATAATGATTAAAGTTCATGATATAGAGACTCGATTTATAAATAAACTAAAAATTTTAAGTAAACTTTATTATAAGCAACTTTAGAGCAGAATAACAATATAAAAATACACAAAAAAAAAAATTTGCAATAAGTTGTTCAAAACAATTAGGATAATTTTTTTACCAGCAATTTTTCGCGTCGATATGATAGGTGATGCATGCATACAAATAGTCAGTGATTATAATATAAACAATACATTTTGGTTGGGTACCTGAAGTTTGAAAAAAAGCATGAAAAAAAGACATTAATTGATTTTCAGATTTTTTGCTTTAAGTTTTGTTATAATTACCTTGCTAATTGCTAATTTGCTGAAAGGTTAAGCTTTTAAGTCGAAGAAAAATATTGGCAATAAATAGAATGCCCTTGCTGCAAAAAAATAAGTAAGTAAAAATTAAACATAAAATTAATTCGACTTTAATTGATGATTGATTCATGATGAGTTTGGTTTGGTTTGTCGTTCTACGGTCATCTTGTGCACACGAGGGCTAAACAGACTGGGACCTACAGTTTAAAGTGGATTCCGAACCACTAACGAACAACCATGCCACCACCAGGATTCGAACCTGAAGGCTGATTCATGATGAGAGATCACCATTTAAAAAAAACAAAAAAAAAACTTCACTATTAAACTCAGGCGACTAAACGACTTTGTAAATCCTCGATGTACTTTATAAAATTAAATTTCTTACCACAAAAATTTGATTATTATTATTATTATTATTATTATTTTTATGATTAAGACTTTTTATTCCTACTTTTAATTTTTTTAGCATTCTTATTTATTTTTTTCCAAACAATAGAGTTCCTTTGATTATTTCATATCATGTAAGTACTTTAAGATCAAAGTGTTAATTTTGTTTTGAATGTTAACATGAATTTCTATACAAACTTTTTTTAATTGTTTATAAATTTGATGGACATTAAAAAGGAAAAGAAACTAGAGGGTAAATTTTTATTTATAAATTATGAATTAGTTAATTTGAACGATGGAATTCATTAAAAATTAAATCAAATCGAGTTAAAATTTAAAATAATTGTTGAGAAAAAAAAAAAAAAAAAAAAAAAAAATGAAATAAATATATTCTTTTGCATTTTATGGCAACATTTTTTCAAATCGAAGAACACAGAACAATAATTTTCTTCAAACTAGTTTTACCAGCAATTATGATGCAAATTAATTAAAAATCTAATTTTAATTATTTATGATCATAATCTTAATTGATTATGATCATTCCAATTAATTAATTATGATCATAATATGACTTCCTTTAATTCTCCAAAATTTACAAAATCAAAAAAAAAATTTGGTTTTACTAAAATTATAATCAATTCATATAATCAATGTAAAAAAAACCCCAACTATTCCTATTTCTATCACACAAAATTTAGCACCCATGACTGCTCCTTCTTCCTTTGCATTAATTCACTTCAAATCATTTTTGAATCGAATTTAAAAGAGCAGCCCCCTCCTCCCTCAATCCCTACATTAAATGAGAAGGGGTGGAATTGTTGACGCACACCAGGTGCAAGTTCATGAATAGCAGGCGTCCGTCGCGGTTACGAATAAGTATACCACTTATTATGCCATTATCTGTACCTCCCCCCTCCACTTGGATTTGGAGGGGGAGGGAGGCGTGAGAGCAGCAGGTGAGGAGCGATTGTATTTCGAGATTTTATCGTCTGCAGGTAAACAAAGGGAGCGCGCGCCGATTGTTTATTCTAGAATGAACAAGGTTCAGTGTTTAGAAAAAAACGAATCAGGAATTAGATCGGTTCTGTTTCTATACGCATATGTAAGATGTGGATTATCTGTTTGTTTTAATTGAAATTTTTAAAATTTTCCGTTATTTTACATAGTTAAATTTAATTTGTTTATCATTTCGTATTTTTCTATTTAATGGATTTAGAAGTTTATTTAACTTATTTATTGCAGGATATATTTTTTATGACAAACGAAATTTAATGTGATGGATTTTTCAATTTACATTAAGAATAAATTTCAACGAAAATCTATTGCTAAAATAGAATTGCGTGGAATTTTATTTCAATTTCAATCTAATTTTTAATTTATATGCATATCTAACTCCTTAATGACATTTAACAAATGGACATTGATTGTATTTGTTATATGTTTCATAAATTTTTTTCTGTTTTATTTAATTGCACAAATTTTCATCTCATCAGATCTCCGAATTACATTCAAAATAGTTTCCACATGCGTTTTCTGTTCTTAATCCTGCATTTATTTGTTTACTTTAATTATTTGTTTACAAATTTAACAAAAGTGCGTAGATTTCGAAACATAATTGAATTCAAACGAATTCAAAACGTAATTCAAACGTGCGTATGTATTAAAGATCATTTACGAATTTATTTGATGAAAAATTAACCTAACGTAATTGATAAACACAGTTTGTTTCTTTATTTAAAATAATTTATTTTTATTGAATAATTTCAAATTTTTAAATATAACTTTGATTACAATAAAGACTAAATAAAATTGCTAATATTATTTCATAGTTTTTAATAGCTAATAAGTTTTTAAACATTCTCCTATTAAATCAATATTTTTTATAATTTTTTATGAAATTTTATTAACTGTATGTGAATTTTGACAACATTATGGGGGTATAGAGTTTGTCCTTCAGTTTTATAACATTAATAATAATAGAAACAATAGATGATTTCGAAAAAAAATACAACGCGTTTGACCTAACTTTGACTTTTATAAATATATTAATAAGTTGTTGTGTTCTCATCCCACTTGGTAGATAGCAACATCTATACCAAGTCCATGACACCGTGTGTTCTCTTGGTAGAAGGGGAACGGGCAGCTTCTGATTGATGGAGTACCCATAGGTAGAAGTCGGACTTGGCTCCATGACGCTGAAGAAGGAGGGCAGTGCCTTACGGGAGGACTTTTAGGAAGAACTATCCGTATTTTTGTATCATATGGGAGAAATCCCGAAAACTCCCACTAGGTAGTCCAACTAACGAGGCAAAATTCTGAGCATTACAAACGTCATCGTGTTTCCTCGTTTTTGAAACAATGTCTACAGCAAAGTCAAAGCAGATTGAACCTCTGCCCTAATGCTCACTAGCGGCGCACGTTGCCATTGAGCCACGAGTCAGGCATATTAATAAGTTGTAAACTTCGGTATTTTTTTTTTCTTTCTTCATTTATATATTTCTTCATATATATGCATATGCAAGATAAATTAATATCATACATAGTGAGTTTCGAAAACTTGATTTTGAATATCATGTCCAGTCAAAACATTGAATAATAAGCTTGGTACAAAAAAAAAAAATAATTAGCTAAAAAAATTGGTACTAGCTGGAATAATAAGTACTGCCTAGCCTGTAAGACAATGTGTTCGATGCTTGTTCCATTTTTTTTTTTTTTTTTGGTATTTATCGCAATCATCAGTTTAAAAATGAGTAGAATCATTAGATATTGCGTATTAGATGATTGACATATGCAAACGTACACACACACACACATATATATATGTATAATTTATATACATGTAGGATTTATTTGTGTCGTAATCAGCAGGCGGCGACACCTTACGGCCGCTTGTCTTTGACAGAGCCTGTTTACGATGTGGGGGAGTATTCAACTTTGAACTCTGACCCCTGGAGAAGGGTCAAGATCCCCGTAGATTGAAAAAGAGAAAAAAAAGAACGGCTGGCGAAGGCGAGATGGGAGAAGGAAGAGAACGCTGGCTAGAACGGATGGGAGGCTGGGTCAAGCAGCCAGAGAATGGACGGTGCTGTCCTTTAATTAATTGTTAATGTAAATATCACTGTACATATAACCGTGCTTAATTAAATGTTGTTGTTGAGAGAAAACAACGTTTTGTTAATGTGTTTTGAAATACATCCCCAGACACCCACTTCAAAAAGTCAAGCTTTTTGTTAGACTGGTAGAGAAGTCTAACAAAACTGTAGGTTCGACCGGGATGAATCTATCGAAACCGGAGAAGCCCTACAGAAATTGGGGTTTCGGCCGGGATGCATCTATTGCAAGCGGCTAAACCTACAAAAATTGGGGCTCGGCCGGGATGCATCTTTGCAATCAGCTAAATCTACATATATATATCTGCATCAAGGTATTATTATAAAATAAATTTAGAAAAATAATTCCGATTAATAAATGTTAATATACCTATAATATAGCTGTGAATTATGGATTCAAAATAATAAGCACTTAATCTATTTTTCTGCAAAATTTTCGTCGAGCTTTTGCCGCAAGTGTCGCTTAACCATCTACCTGACTTCTGGTGTAAACGATCGCGTGTCAGCCTTTTTAACTGTGACCAAAACACAGGTACACGTACGCTTTGTGTCATGCATTCGTCATTAAAGGACACCTGCACGTGAATCAGCGAAAGGTCAAAATGGGGGAGGGTTGCATCTGCGGACACAATTCGCGCCCTCGTATTGACAGCGAGCCTATTATGCCCAAGCTTCGAAATACACTTTCGTAATTTTGTGATAAAAGTTTATTGCAATGGAAAGTCAAAGATGCTATATTCTTAATGGTATTTGATTAAAAAAGAATATTTAACAACAATAAATTCGCTTAATGAAAAAGAAGTTTGTATATTCATGTGCTTTTCAAAATATATCGAAAAAGGATTCTAGACGATGTAAAGCAGTTTGAATGGAAATTACTGCGATTTTAAAAATTATGTCAAGAAATTAAACAGCATTTCTATAATGAGTGAAAATAAAGAGCTGTATTTCTCGTTGACATATTCACATTTCGTGAAAGATTATCACACTTGACTCTGATCATATTGTATGAAATATAATAAAACATTACAAAAAGGTCATATAAATGAATATTTCATTTTTTAATCATTATTTATTTATACTTGAATTTTTTTTTTTTAAATCGTTGTGTGATAGTAGACCTTTCTCTCCCTTCACGCCAACAGCAATGAATAGTAAAATCCAATAGTAAGGATTGTTGCCAAAAATCGCCAAGCTATCATCTCATATGATAAACTGCAAAACCCCGAAATACACGCATACAACTAATTCTAATCGAATGCAATGCATTCCACAATTGCAACATAAACTCATTTTTTTCTTCTGTAAAGCCAGTAAACAAAGCGACCAGTCCCCTACAAATTAATCGCAGAGTGTCTGTGAAAGTGATTGGCTTTCACTCCATTCCTGATATTGGATAGCTATGATTTTAAAGTGACGTGAGGATCATGTTTGTCCCAAACTGGCAACCTCGATGCGCCTTTTTTATTACTACTCCAAGCTCACATCCAAATGAACAATTGTCATCGGTTGACGAGAGTCCCAAATATTTTTAAGCACGCACTCACACACACACAAAAAAAAACTTAAATAAGATAATAAAATAATTAACATAATCTAATATCTTAATATAAATGAGAGTAATAAACTTTTTTTAAATCTTTGTGTGATAATATATCTTTTTCTCCCTTCACACCAACAGTAAGGATTGTTGCCAAAAATCGCCAAGTTATCATCTCATATGTTAAACTGCAAAACTCTGAAATACATGCCTAGAACTAATTTTAAATGAGTGTAGTATATTCTACAGTTGCAATATAAGCACGTTTTTCCTCTGTAATGCCAGCAAACAAAGTGTCCAATGCAGTACAAGTTAATCGCAGAGCAACAATGAAAGTCATCACGTCAACAATGTAACCATCACGTTACTCCTGACAGTGGACAGTGGTGATTACATAATTCATGTGAGGTGTATGTATATGAGGTGTATGTATCATCTCATATGTTAAACTGCAAAACTCTGAAATACATGCCTAGAACTAATTTTAAATGAGTGTAGTATATTCTATAGTTGCAATATAAGCACGTTTTTCGTCTGTAATGCCAGTAAACAAAGTGTCCAATGCGGTACAAGTTAATCGCAGAGCAACAATGAAAGTCATCACGTCAACAATGTAACCATCACGTCACTCCTGACAGTGGACAGTGGTGATAACATAATTCATGTGAGGTGTATGATCACATGATGATCATGTTTGTCCCAAACTGATAACTCCGATTCGTTTTATTACTACTCTATGCTCAAATCCAAATGAACAGCTGTCACAGGTTGATAAGAGTCACATAAACCACAGTTGCACTAGGCATGTCAGCAAACATCTTCATAACGTTAAAAGTTCCAAACTAGTAAACCTGTCGACACTGAAACTCAACACTATCAAAAAAGCTACATGATTTTTTTTTTCCCCATTCTTTTTTTCGAAATCTCGGTTTGATTTTCAGGTCTTATAAAAGACATGTTGAAGGGACGGGGTGTATCGAATAAACGAGGAATTGCAAGTAATCAGATACGGCCTGTGGTGGTTGGCGGGAGGGGAGGGCAGGGAATCGTGTCAGCTGCCCTTTTAGCCTGGGGGATTAGCGGTGGTCGACACTAATCTGGCCTTTCTTCACTTTCAATGTTATTGAAATTTAAAAGCCCAGGAGGAATGGGGGAGAGAATTAAGCCGTCACTCCGCTGTGGATTTTCGATGAAAAGGCAAAGGGTTTACTTTTCTAATGGCAGACGCTGGCAGACAGATATGCTTATGTAACAGACACACTTTTTAGTTAACATTGGGCTGATTATGAACACTAATTAACATGAGCATTAGTTGTCAAATAATTTCTTTATTAAATAAATTAATGATAAAAATGAAAAGCATATTAGGGAGTGTAAATTTTTTATTCAATTCCTTCTATTAGCTCACACTCTCCCTATATATATCTTGTTCAAATTTTCAATCGTTCATAAAATACTTTTTATTCATCCCCTCAAGTTCAAATATATATATTTTTTGAACTTGTAGTGGATGACATTTGATGTTAATACAGGTTTTTAAAATATTAAATCAGTAATTAAATTTAATTAATTAATTTTAGTTTTTTTTTAGATTTAAGTTGCATATATCTACCAATAGATGGCACCAGATAAACTTAAAAAATAATGAATTATTTATAAAGGACTTTCTGCAATGTAGTGAAAAACAAAAAGGAATTGACTTAAATTTTTTTTTTTTTTTTTTTATATATTACTTGTTTAACAGAAGTTTACTTTTCTAGTTGGAGACGTAGGCAGACAAAATATGCTTATGCCACCAACATGCGTTATAGTTAACATAAGACTGGTTATGAATACTAATTAATAGGAGCATTGATTGTGAAATAAATTAATGCTATAAATGATAAGCATATTTTGGAATGTAAATTTTTTATTTAACGTAAGTTTACTTTCCTAAGGAAACACAATAGTAGACAGAATGTGCTTATATCACCAACATACTTTATAGTTAACATTAGACTGACTAATTAATGTAAGGATTAATTTTAAATAATTTTCTTATTAAATAAATTAATGATATAAATGATATACATATTAGGGAATGTACATTTTTTAATCAATAGATGTTTACTTTTCTAATGGGAGGCATAGGCAGACGGATTGTGCTTATGTCACCAACATTAGACTGATCATGAACACTAATTAACATGAGGATTGTTTGTCAAATAATTTCCTTATTAAATAAGTTAATGATATAAATGATAACGATAATGATAAAATGATAATAATAAATAATGATAATGATAGAATGATGATAAATGATATTACATAAATAATGTATAATGATAATGATAATTAATGATGAGCATATTAGGGAATGCAAATTTTTTATTCAATAGATCTTTATTTTTCTAATGGGAGAAACTGGGGAGACAGAATGTGCTTATGTTACCAACATTAAAGTATTCAACATATTGGACTGACCATGAACACTGATTAATGTAAGGATTATTTGTCAAATAATTTCCTTATTAAATAAACTAATGATAAAAATGATAAGCATATTAAAGCATGTAAATTTTTTATTCAATAGGTGTTTACTTTTCTAATGGGAGACGCTGGCAAACAGAATGTGCTTATGTCACGAACATACTTTATAGTTAACATTAATTAACATGATCATGACTATTGAACTTTGTTTATTAATAGTGATCATGAAAATTAATATGTGGATTATTTGTAAAATAAATTAATGATATAAATGATAAGCATATTTGGAAAGGTAAATTTTTTATTTAATAGAGGTATACTTTTCTGGAGAAAAATACTGTAGACATGAGATGCGCTTAGATCACCAACATACTTTATAGCTAACATTAGACTGATTATGAACACTAATTATTGTAAGAATTATTTGTTAAATAGTTTCCTTTAAATAAATTAATAATGTAAAGGATAACCATATTAGGGAATGTATTTTTTTTATTTGATAGATAAATCGTTGGAGTTTTGTACTGATTTTTAAAGCATACTGCCCTCCAAAAGTTAAGGAACAACCGGTTTTTTGCGCCTAATTTGCAAATGAATGAATGTAGAAACACCAAATTTGGATGACATGTGCACAAAATAGTTATGTATTGACTGCAACATAAAAATTTAGATAAGACAATCGCAAAAATGATTTACAACAAAAACAACAGCAATCTTGCTGGAAAAATCCATTCTTGGAAAAATATTAATCTCAGTTTTAAGTGGTAAAATGTCATAGAAACATAACAAAAATTAGTTTTTAACAATGGATAAGCCCACCCCTAGCTTGAATGCATTGGTGGCATCGACTTTCCATGCTGTCAATTAAGTTGTTGGTTACCGAAATGGGAAGCGAAGTCCAGACACGGAGTAAATTTTGTTCCAGCTCTCTTAGGTAGGCAGGTTGCTGCTTTGCTTCTCTTAGGTAGACAGATTGCTGCTTTAAGTCCTTTAGGTTGCTGCTTTAAGTCCTCCTTGGAGGAGGACTTAAAGCAGCAACCTGTCTACCAAGGTAGTCCCAAAAATGCTATATCAGATTCAGGTCTGGAGACCAAGCCAGCCATTCCCTTCGCTCTAAACGAAGACCCTCAAGATATTCCTCAACAACTACAGCTTGGGAAGGTCGTGCATTATCATCCATCAGAATGAAAAAAATTGCCAATTGCACCAGCATATGGGCGGATATATGGATCAAGGATCTCCTCCCGATATCTCAAACCAGTCACAGTTCCTCCCAGGAACACATGCAGGTCAGTGTGACCACCGAGTGAGATTCCTGCCCAAACAATTATTCCACCACCTCGGTAACTGTGCCTTTCAACAATATTGGATTGATGGTATCTGGTGCTTTGTTCCCTCCAGATCAGCAGACGTCCTGAATCGCTCTCCAGTGTGAATCTGGACTCGTCTGTAAAGGGTACAGAAGCCCATCGCTGTCTGGTCCAGGAAAAGTGTTCTCTTGTCCAAGATAAGCGGACCTCACATCCTCTGACTGACAGCACAGATGCTAATTCTATTTTTCTTACTCTGTGTTTGCAACTGTGTTTTCATTTATGAAACTCCAGTAGAATTGAGGACCACGTTGCTCAAGTATCCATTACATCTGCAAGCTTGCGTGGCATACCTTGCATCTTTGGACCTGTTCGCCAATCACTTGATTCACCACCACTCATGTATTACAGTTGGCGGTCGCCATTTTGAGCCTTTATTGTAAACATTGAATCAAAGAGGCACTTTACAATGATGCTGTAAATTGTCCTGTGAATATGTGTGCCAATATATTTTTTGTATTAAAGTAAAATTATTTATAATTATTATATAATTCATGAGTAATGGTAGTATATTTTATGCGTGTCCCTTGGAAAGGTGTATGTGATGGTCACTAGCCTTTACAGGATGCGAATCCGAGCTGATTAAAGAGATGACCAATTTCCGAAAAAAGGTCTTTTGTCGCAACTGTGACTGAAAGGGATATCTCTGTGCAATGTTTAAATTGGCGGGAGTTATCTGTGCTCGCGTAATTTATTGATGGGGTACCTCTTCGAACGGAAACAGAGTACTTTTGCAGGAGGCTAGCATGATAAGGACATGCTTTGAGAAATATGTAAAAAGGGACTAGCCACCTCTTCGATTTGATTAAGTGACGACATTCACCCTCACCAGTGAAAAGACCTTTAGGCCCAGGGCACCCTACAAACAGAAGTCTAGTGGCATTAAATAAAGACTTTTTGGTGAGCGTCGAACAGGGCTTAGGCAAATAACAATTGAAAGGGTGCAGTATTTTTAAAGTGTAATGAAGGGGGTGTGCCACCCTGTTGAAATATAAACACTGATATTATTTTTTTCAGTTTAATTTAGTTAGTTTATTGAAAAACGCAATGCTCTAACAAATCTAAATAATCATTTCCCAGGATTGTACTCTCCACATAATTGTGTTTTCTTGTAAAAGTCGCGATTAATTACACCGAAGAAATGCACAATGAAGAAATCCAGAAGATTTTTTTTTACAAATTCATCCCTTCTGCACATCATCTGAATTCCCCGGCTGCAAAAAAGTAGCACTTTAAAATAAATCGAATTATAGGTTTTTGAAATGTATCCAAACTTTTCGATTAACTTGGATGACATACATATCTAATGTTGAATACAGTATTTTGAGGCATGCTAACCTTATTTTCTCCGCACCTCAACCCCCGTTCATAGTACTATGTAAGCTCCCTATCAGTTAGTAAAGTAAGGGTGGAGCCTCATTGGGCCTCATGTATACCACGAATAGCCCACCTTCCCAGGGCTATTTTCTCTCAATGAAATGTTATCGATTCTTAACCTATTATAAATAAAAGAAAAAGAACATCTTTTGCACTCTAAGGAAGGACAACATCTTCCGGGAGAACTTATTGAAGTAACTCCCCTGCATTTGAGAGTCATAGGGCAGAAAACCCAAAAATCCCAAGGGTAAGATGCAAGGCGATTTTACATACATTATCATAATCATCATTGATTCTTCTCATTTCTGAAAATAGCGAATATAACAATGCTGCCATCGAATTTGAACCGCAGTCGTCCTGCAAGCTAGATGTGCACGCTGCCATTGGGCAAAACTAACAATTCATTTCTGAAGAGAACTAACAGATAAAAATATTATTCTATGTTTTGTCCTTTCCATTAAATAGTTTCCCTTGTTTATCCCCTCAGAACTTCTCAGGGTTATTTTCTCTCAATCAAATCTTATCGATTTTTATCTTCTTTTCTAAAATAAACAAAAGAAAAGAAACAACTTTTTTTTTTTCCATATAGATATTTGAACTATAATGACGATTTTTTTTCTTCTTTTTTTAATGACGAAAGAGTTATCGAAACATTACTGGCAGTTTTGAAATGCTTGTGCTGTTAAATGCAGAGGTGGAGAGTAGGGAATTTTTGTAGGATTCGATTTAAATATCCAGCTCCCGATTCTTCAATAAAAATAATTTTCATTTTTCCAAAATTCTAGGAACTAATATAAAATCAAATGTTAAGGGGATTCGGTTGCATCCTTTAATAATACAACCAGTAAACAAAGACAGTTACTGATTTAGCAGCAAACCAAGTAAGTGTTAAGAGACTTTTTCACCACTAGATCAACAATGAAAGTTCTTATACAAACTATTTTATTATCAAGATGAATATTTTTAATGTATTACAAATATAGCATCTGCTGTGTGTCTAATCCTCAGTGTCCTGCAGGGCTGAGACATCCCATGAATAATCTACCGATGGATGGAGGGAAAGGCGCAGCTTCTGTTGTGAAATATATAATATCTTTGTACTTAAAATGAAGTATATATATATATATAGAGAGAGAGAGATATGTATATACTCGTATATGCTTTTCTATAATGTTTTGGTATCTTTTAATTTGGTATTGTTATTTTAAGTTAGCGCAAATTCAACATCTTTAAAATTGTAAAACGTATTTTGTTAAAATAAAAACTGTTTTTATGGATAGAGTTCAATATAAAACGTCAAATTTATTTCACAAATTCTTCTAAATCCATTAGAAAAGGTCATAGTATCTAAAATTATGGAAAAGAGTCAGAAGTCAGTAAAAATAATAGTAATAATAATCCGCCAAAATCTATTTTTGGCCAACTCTTCACCCTTAGTTAAAAAGTTTTCAAAAATGTTTTTCAGCAATCTATTTTTCTTTTCGTTTTACAAAAGCAATGAGAACATCCATAGCTGCCTCAAATTATAACTTTCTTTTCACTTTTTGCTGAATTTATTGAAATCTCAAATTACACTCATTCTGTGCAATTTTACATTAATATAATTCAGCTACCAATCTTACACCATGCTAATGATTCGACTTTTGTCACGTTTTTCATTAAGCTCGAATATAAAGTTTTAAGCATCACTGCCAAGCGAGTATGTGTCAGTGCTGCCAAATGCTGCGGATTCCCACGAACACTTTTGTCCTGGGAAATTCCCCTCTGCGGCAAGGGCTCATCGACCGGGGCTGGCACATCTGGACCGCCCTGCTCCGTTCTCACGCCGCCGCCCCGCGGATTGGGCGCAAATCGATGGGAGACGGCTCGAGAGAGGATTTGGGGATGGAGATAGCTTTTTTTGATTATCTTTTGAGAAATACCTCTTCAAAATGGAGGCCCAAGTGCATGAAACGAAATCCTTCTTTCTCTCTCTCTCTCTGTTTCGGATTTATCGAATAAATGGACAGTAAAGAAGATCATGGTTTGATTTCTGCAAAATTATGTTTATCTCTCAGTGTTTTACCTCATTTATACTATTTGGTAAAAGACTGAGACATAAACATAAGTTACAAAAAAATAGTATAATAAGATAAACATAGCCTCAGTCTTTTATCTTATTATACTATTTTTTTTTGTCTTGTTTATACTATTTGGATGATTATATAATTGAATAGCTATGCCTGGTTAGCCCAAGGGCATAAAAACGATATCTCTTTTTTTCTCTCTCTCTGTTTCGGATTTGTCGAATAAACGGACAGTTCAGAAGACCATAATTTGATTTGAGTATAAACTGCAAACTTATGCTCATGTCTCAGTCTTTTTTTTTAACCTTATTTATACTAATATGGCTTAAAAAGCTATGCCTGGTCAACTCAAGTACATTAAACGATATCCCTCGCTCTCTGTTTCGGATTTGTCAAATAAATGGGCAGTTCAGAAGATCATGGTTTGATTTGCGAAGAAACTGCACACCTATGTTCACGTTCACGTCTTAGTTTTTTAACCTTATTTATACTATTTGGATGATTATATGGTTGAATACCTATGCCTGGTTACCCTAAGTGCATGAAACAATATCCCTTTTCACTCTCTCTTCTGTTTCGGATTTGTCGAATAAATGGACCGTTAAGAAGACCATGGTTTGATTTCTTCAAACTTATGTTTATATATTATCAGTCTTTTAACCATATTTACACTATTTGGATAATTATACGGTTTATATCTATGCCTGGTTAGCCCAAGTGCATGAAACGATATCCCTTTCTCTTTCTGTCTTTTTTTTTTTTTTATTTGTAGAATAAATGGATACATCAGAAGACCAGGGATTGATTTGAGTATAAACTGTAAAATTATGTTTACTACTGTGCCCAAAAAGTAAGACCCATTTTTTTTTTTTTCAGCAATTCTTTATTTATTCTTCCAAATTTATTTCATCGCCACCAAAGTAATCCCCTCCGGACACTTATGGCAACGTTTTTTCCAATCCTCAATGCATGCTAAAAAGTCATTGGCCGAGATGGCCTTCAAAGCTCGCGCTGATTCACGTTGAATCTCTTCAATCGACTCAAAACGGTGTCCCCGGAGTGGTCTTTTGAGTTTAGAAAATAGTCAGAAATCACGCTGTGCTAAATCAGGTGAATACGGTGGTTGTGGAAACGATATGGGTTTCATTTTTGGCGAAAGCTTTATGAAGAATCAATGCAGTGTGAGCTGGCGCATTATCGTGATGCAAAAATTAAGAATTGCCTTTCCATAAATGGGGCCAGTTTTTGCGAATAGCTTCACGCAAACGACGCATAACACTCAAATAATATTCCTTGTTGAAAGTTTGGCCCGGCGGAAGGAATTCATAATGCACCACACCACGGTAATCGAAGAAAACAGTCACCATGACCTTGATTTTTGAGCGACTTTGGCGTGCTCTTTTCGGTCTTGCTCTTTAGATTTCGAAAATTTCATAGTAAGCATTAGAATGTGATTTCCACAGTAAAACATCATAAACAGAGTTGGAACGATATCTGTAACGTGAAAATCAATGGTGTTAAACTGACTAACAAGAAAAGTGAAAACAACAAATAAATAGAAGAAGCAACAGAAAGCAAAACATTTTGTGGTGCTTCACAAATTTTAATCGTGATTTCTTCCCATACGATCATATTTTGCATGCAGCAGATGCTGAATAGCACTGAAGCACATACGTCAAAAGGAATCAGTTGAATCTGACTTCTGAGGGCATTTTCAAATCAGCTGAAGTTTGTGGATTAGATGCATACACTTTAGATTTCAGGTATGCCTGAATCGAAATGCTCTATCTGACGTCGAGTGGATGCAATATACCACTCGTCATTTGGGAGGTTTTCTGTAGAACGTTTCAGAACACAACAGCTTGGTGACACAACAGTTTGGTTGACACAACAGTTTGGTGACAGAATTTTCTCTTGCTATTTCACTTATCAGTGGCCGTCGAGGTCCCCGATCTTACTCCAATGGATATTTAATAATATATAGGATTACCAGAAATCTAATGTGTATGTATTTAACCCGCAAACTGCATCTGATTTGAAAGATTCAACAAGAAGAAGATCAAAACTTGATCAAAGATTGATCTGTTGAAAGATTCAACAGATTCTTCTTGCCTTGGCACTTGCTTGAATGCTATTCAGCATGTGCCGCAAACAAAGTATCATCGTGTGTGTAGTAAACCATGCGGAAAATTTGGGAAACACAACAAAATTTCTTTCTATTGCTGTTATGTAATTATTGGTTGTTTTCACTTTCTTCTTAATTTATAGATCTAATTTCTAGATCCGGCGATTTTCGTGCTACAGGTACCATTCCAACGCTTTTATGGTTTTTCACTGTGAATATTACTTTCCAATAAAAAAGTAGGTGTTGCCATTTGAAATTTTCGAAATCGTGTCACTATAACTGTTGTTTTACATATGATTTTTATGCGCATATTTCAAAAATACCTTAAACCAAAATTTCTTTCAGTTATTAGAATGGTATGATAGCTAGAGACTCATATATATATATAGATATTTTTTTTTATATAATCACCCTATATATCTTCACATGCTGAACGCATATGGAGATATAAGTTATGTTATGTCTCTGAAGATGCACAACCTTCTTTGTTATGTTTAGATCAGAAATTAATTGTCAAAATAATATCTTACCCGAAATAAAAAAAAAACAGAAATCCTGTCTCCCAATAAGGCCTTTTTGCGTTAAGAAATCTGTTTAAATCACAGTTCATATGCAGAAAAACTAAATTTTTGTTATATAAAACCCTTATTAAACCTATTTTGAAACTTGGACTTTGACAAGATCTGATGAGGACCATTTGGGTATATTTGAGCGGAAGATTTCAAGGACTATTCTTGGAGGTGTTAAGGAAAGGGATTGTTGGAGAAGACGGCAAAACGCAGAAATTTATAAATGCTATAATGACACAGATATTGTAAAATTTATTAAGACAATAGATTAAACTGTGCTGCTCATGTATTTAGAATGAATGATTTAAACCCTGAAAAATGCTCGTTTTGGCAAAGTTACAAAGACAAAGAGGAAGAGGATGACCCAAGTTTGCGAAGGATACACGCAATTGAAATTTTTTTTTCTAAATATTAAGAATTGGAGGATTATTATCACCCAGAGACATGCATAGAAATCTCTTCAAAAGAAAGCCTTGTTCTAATCTGGGCTGTCGTGTTATTGATGATGATGATATATCTCACATACTAAACTCATATGGAGATATAAGTTATATTAAGTCTCTGAAAATGTACAACCTCCTTTATTTTCTTTCTGGTCCAAGGAGTTATAAGAGATATACTCAGAAGACATTTCAATCTGGACATTTCCAGTAGGACATCAAGAAAATTAGCCCGAATTTGAAATCCTAAAAACAAAGTAATTTCACATTATTTTGAATATAAACTTTTAGTTATATACAATGTTAATTATTTTCTATAGCATAAATTTTAGTAAAGTATAATTTGCTTAACTGTCGCAAAAAATTCTTACGGGCTAGAGAAATATTATTTGAATTTTTAAATTGATTTGAAAATTTAACCAATAAAATTTTTCTTTCCAAAAAAAAAAAAAATGTTTTTTATCCCAGTGTTGTTATTTTGGTTGATAAATGAGAATCATTTATATTTATATATACTTGAATCAGTCATTTATACTTGAAATTCATAGAAATTAATTAATAATATATTTTAAAGATTTTTAATTAATTACCTTTATAATTTATAAGCCTTTAATTGTTTAATGTATTTTCTTTAAGGTAGAGTTACTCATTTATTAAAAATTAATCATAATTTATTCCTTGAAAATCTTTAAAATGTTTATAGATAATTTAAAAAGGAACTTAATAAGTAAATTGCAAGAGAGAAAAGTAAAGTAAATAAATAGTAAATAAAAAAAAAAAAATAGTATATCAATATAGTAAGTAAATAAATTTAAGGAAGAAATTTAAAGACAGAATTAGTTACAATTTCAGACAATAGATGGCGGCTGTTCTGCAATGTTTGTAAATAATATACAAATTGCAAGCAAGCGTATAATCACATCAGAACGGATTCCAACTGGCCGCTTTGACTAATATATGACAATGATTGATGATACAAGAGAATAATGGAGGAGTTCATTCAGAGTAGGGATTGCAATATCGGACCAAAAGTTCAATACCGGTATTCAGTATTTTTTCTTAATGGATACCGGTTTTAATATCGGTAGTAGAAATTTTAGAAAAAAAAAGAAAACACAGGTTTTTTTTTTTTTTTGTTTTTTGTTTTATTTGCCAGTTTTATTAGAGAATGTAAATATCGCAAAAAAAAAAAAAAAAACATAACTTATAAATTATAACAGTATATAAAGATCACAAAAAAAGTAAAGGAACATCTTATTTATTTAAATCACAAAAAAGTGTAAATATCACTATTCAGTCTGTGGTACTATTTAAAATTTTTGAAATGCGATCTTAAAAAAGATAATTCATCAATTGTACTATCGTTAAGCCTGGAACGCAATTATGCGCAAAAGTTACCAGCTGCCGAAAACGCTCTTTCCTGCATCTCGACATGGCAAACCATCTAATGCTGTCATTTTACTTATAATTTCATCCAAATTATCTTTTTTTTTTTTTTTTTTTTAAATAATCTAAAAAAAAAAAAAAAAAAAAAAAAAAAAAAAAAGAAACTGTAGAAGCTAGAAACTTAACTTAGAAACTGTACTTAAGTTTGTATCTTCATCGCAATTAGATTCTTTCCTCTTTAACAAATTTGTATCATGTTTCGTTTTTAAATGTGTATGGAGTCCGCTTGTACTTCAATAACTCTTGAGCATTTTTACATTGTGCCACCATATTCTTTTCATCATATAAATAATGAAACCAAACCAAAGTATTATCAACTGATTTTTTATGTTCTTTAAGGTTTATTCTTATTCATTATTAAGGAATTATTTATGAATATATATATATATATATAATAAAACTGAAAAATATTTTGAACTCTAAAGTATGTATATGCAAATAACGATAACAAACTAACCAATTTAAAAAATATCGAAATATTACACACTTTCTTCACAACTACAACCTTGTTTTCACAGATAAGAATTTCTAGTTTTCAGATAAGAATTTTAAATAAGAATTCATAGATAAGAATAAGAATTTCACAGATAAAAATTAATTCACAGATAAGAATTCTAAATTTCTGGTAAATACCGAAAACGGTATTTAAACTTGTGAATACCGGTATTACAAAATTGTACAAATGGCTCAAAATACCGGTATTCGGTATACCGGTATTGCAATCCCTAATCTAGAGTAAGGAGAATATAAAAATTACATTCTTGGCAAAGTATTTCCAATTTTTGAGGATTAAAAACAACGAAAGGTAATCATTTTGATAGAACATATATTTTATGAATTCATGTGATGAATATATCATACTACTGTCTCCAAAAAGTAACACCAATTTTCAATTTAAAATTCGGGGCTTATGGAATATTTTTTTTTTAGATTGCTGGCACTGTCCTTGACGTCTATGTGAAATTTGACGCCAAAATATTGATTAATGCTTGAAATACGTTTGGCTTTGTGAGATGCTAAAAGTGATTCCGGCGATTTTTGAAATATCTGAATTAATTGAGCAAAGAACTTTAAATTTTGTTTACGGAAACATATAGAATGTTGCAGAAGGTATTCGGTGACCATTTCTGTATCGGAAAGAAATGTTTACAAGTGGTATAAACAGTTCAAAGAAGGCAGAGAACGTTGAAGACGAAGAGCCCTCTAGTCAACAATCATCCTCAACCGACGAAGCTCGCGTCCAAAAAAAATTAACGATTTGGTGCTTGCAAACCGTCGATTTACAATAAGAGACCTTGTTGATGATGTTGGAATTTCTAAAGGATTGTTCAATTCCATTTTGGGCCTCAAACGCGCCAAATCTCGATTGGTACCAAAAACACTGAAGGCGCCAGCTCACGCTGCATTGATTCTTCGTGACTTTTTCGCTAAAAATGAAACCCATATCGTTCCACAACCACCATACTCATACCGTGCGACTTCTGGCTATTCCCTAAGCTCAAACGACCACTCCGGGGACACCGTTTTGACTTTATTGAAGAGATTCAACATGAATCGGCGAACGCTTTGAAGGCCATCCCTGCCGACAACTTTTTAGCATGCATTGAGGATTGAAAAAAAGTTGGCATAAATGCATTGTGTCCGGAGGGGATTACTTTGAAGGCAATGAAATAAATTTGGAAGAATAAATAAAGACTTTTTGAAAAAAAAAAAAAAAAAATAATAATTGATCTTACTTTTTTATCCCAGTAGTATACCCTTTTATTCCATGCAATGACTTACTCATTGTAAGTTACGTATGATATCACACAACAACAATGATATTTGCTGTTTTATCTTTTATTCATGCTTAATAGCATTAAATAACGTATTTCATCAATTATATTCATTTCAACCATTATTTATGTTCTTCTTCTTAATTGGTGCAGTAGCTCCATGGTGGGTCAAGGCTGTCTGGTAAAGGCAGTAAGGCTGTCTGGTCAAGGCAGCAAGCAGACAGCGTTGACCCACCACCGTCCAATGCATACAAACTACATGAGATGTTTCTTTTTACGTGGTAGGGTTTTCAACCCTGTGCCCAACGCTCTACAGTCATATTAGACGAGGACCTACGCTTTAAAGATAATTCCGAACCATTACAAGCATCCATGGCTCCACCAGGATGCGAACTCGAAACCAGAGGCACAGAGAACTAGTCAGGTGGCCATCAGGCGTCCAAGCCTATGATCGCAAATCTAAAAAAAAAAAAAATTATAATTAAAGAACAGATGAGAAGGTTTAATGCGCAAGTTTTTAATGCGTCATCAATACGCCAGGACTCGAACCCGAAACCCAGACACCTAGCTCCAGATACTATTTATATTACCTGGTATAAATTTAAGGGTCTGAAGGCCAAGTAACTAGCGCTTTGACGCTTGGTGCCACAGGTTTCGGGTTCAAGTCCCGGCGGTGACAATATTTGTAGTGGTTCGGAATCCACTTTAAACCGTTGTTTCGGGTCTAATATGACTGTAGAGCGTTGTGCGTAGGGTGTAGACTAGAAAAAAATATCTCGCCTCTAAATTTGCCTTGGCCCACCATAGGGCTGTTGCGCCACTGATGATAATGGTGATGGTATAAATTTAATCCGTGTGTCTATTTGTATTTAAAGATATTTACTTATAGTTTTCGATTTCATATGATATGAATTACATTTGCAAATCGGATACTAAAAACTATTAGCCTTCTTCCATTTAGAGTGAGGGGAAAAAAAGAATACATTATCAGGAACCTGAAGTACTAAATCATAAAGCTCAATAATTAAATTAAAACCATAATTAATTACGATACCAAGCTTAAGTATTATACATAGACTGTGAACTGTATTTAATGAGCTATTAACTGTGTTTTCTTTTAAAAGTAGAATAACCCAACAGTAACACTAGAGAAAATCAATGATTTAAACCTAAGAAAACAGAGCACACGTAATATGTGATGTTGGGTTTATATACTTTATTGCAGTCTGTATAAATAATAGAAGGAGCATTGGGGTTGCCAATTTGGTTCAATGTAACTGTCACATACATAACCATCCAATGTCATTTGCAGCCGACTTATTTACTCTGCTACTCACTCTCAGTACAGGACTAGTCACTTTTTTCTTTGTTACTTACAATTTATAACTGATTTTTATCATAACCAGTAGCAAGATGTAACATATTAGATTGAATAGCTTTAATGAGCAGCTATACTGCTCAGTTGTTAATCAGAACATATTTAAAATGTATTTTAAGCATATATTTTGTAGTTCAACATATGAGATGATAGCTTGGCGATTTTTGGCACCTATTTATACAGTTGGCGCAAAATGAATACATTTCCTATCATACAACGATTTGCAAAAGTAATGTTTCATTTTTTTTTTTTTTTTTTTTTTAACTACAAATAAATGTAAATTTAATTTTTTAAATACTTAGCATTTTTAACCTATTAATAAATAAAATTATTTTTGATATTTCGCATATTTTAAAATATTCTGCAAACTATGTTAGTTATTAGTACATACTAATATTTGTATATTTTGTTAAGTGTTTTGTACTGTTTATTTTTGTAAGGTAAGATTAATTTGCTTATAATTGCATATTACTGATTAATAAATATTGGTGTATTAATAAAAAAAGATAATTTATTAATGTTAATTTTTTTGAATAAAGATTTATTTATATTATTAGCTATTTCCGCTGCGTATGAAATTATCTTGGTGATAAAGAAAAAATAAAAAAATATGTGATATATGTTTTTTTTTTTTTTTTTTTATTATAAATATTCTATTTATTTATATTATTAGTTATATTCTGGATTTTTTTGTGCGTTGAATCTAAAATGATATAAATGAAATATTAGAAAAAATTTTTTTATCAGAAATAATAATAATTAAAAATAAGTATTTATCAGAAAAATTTTCTAGTATAATATTTTTTTTCAAAAAATGATGACTAATTAAAAAAAATTATTTTACATGAACTTTTTGTAATAACTTTTATATAAAATGATCAACATTGTAAACAAAATATCATTTCTTATATCTTAAAAATATGACTTTTGTAATTAATAACAATAATAAGAATTTCAGACATTTTTGTAATTTTCAGAATTGACTTGTATCATGTTTACATTTCTAAATAATTGCGTTCAAGTAAAATTAGCCAAGGGGCGATGAAGCGTCAACTCTAGTACGTATACGACAGGAAATGTTCGCTCCAACGGTTTCTTCAGAATGAGCAAGGTGGGGAAGGCGCTTTCTACTTTATTACTACTCTTTGGGTTATGATGGGAGTAGGGTTGCCCTCTTACTGAACCGATTGTTTTGAAGAGGTTTTGACTCCATACAAGATGGCGAGCTTTGAGTCTAAATTCAAAAGGGAAATTTCCTGTACTGTCGACGATGAGCAGTCGGTTACCGTAGCGGGGAAACCCATGATTCTATCGCCGGCAAATTCGCATGATTCCATTGCTGCTACTTCAGATAATTCTTCCGGAATGACACTCAAGCTGCCTCCTTTTGTAGTCTGCATGGAGACTTCCTACCTAGATATTGAAAAGAAAATGGAGGAGTTAATCATCTCTAAATATTCTGCAGCTGAGAAACCTATGATTCTATCGCCGACAAATTCGCATGCTTCTATTGCTGCTACTTCAGATAGCACATCCATTGTTGCTACTTCAAATGACACATCCATTGCTGCTACTTCAGATGGCACATTCGTTGCTGCTACTTCTGATAATTCTTCCGGAATGACACTCAAGCTGCCTCCTTTTGTAGCTTGCATGGAGATTTTCGACCTAGATATTCAAAAGAAAATGGAGGAGTTAACCATCGCTAAACATTTACAGGCCATTGCGGATTCGCAACAGCAACTTGAGAAGATTGCAGAGAAGGTAAGATTACTCGGTCCTTGCCCAATAAATAACTGCTCCCAGCATTCCCAATCTACAGAAATTGATCATAACTCTTCGGAAGATCTTATTTTTCCCAACAAAAGACTTTCGGTCAAATCTGAATCAATTATTAGTTTAGATAGGCCTGAAAGCCCCATTGAAACTTCGAACTCATTTCAAGAGTTAGAAAAAGTCGAGGAGAACATAGAGATCATTCCTGAACTTTCTACCCCCAAATTCCACCCTATATTGGTGTGGAGTGCTAATTTGGGTATTCAATTCCTCAAAGAAATTAATGGAGCCTTCAATAATGACCTGGAAATCTCGCTTTCGGGTGATTACTTTAAGATATTCCCAACGGATCCTGATCATCATAAGAAAATTTGTCAATATCTCAGTAATTCTAAAATTAATTTTTTTATAAATACTCCAAAACATTTAAGAGTTGTTATTAAGGGTCTTCATGTTAACACTTCCAACTCGGAAATTGAAGAAGAATTAACCAATCTAGGTTTCGAAATCAAAAGTGTGACTCAACTAACCGATAGAAAAAATAGACAACCACTCTCTATTTGGCAAGTTGTCCTGCCAAAAACTAAAAAGAATTTAGACATTTTAAAAATTGATAGACTTATGTATCTCGCTATCAAAGTGGAAAGATTTAATCGAAAGCCTCTTGCAATGCAATGCTTTCGTTGCAATTTTTTCCATCACAGAGCCAACAATTGCAACTTCAAGCCCAGATGCTTAAAATGTGGAAAAGGACACAACCATAAAGACTGCTCAATCCAAGGAAAACTGGAGAAACCCGTCTGCATTAATTGCAGTGGCTCTGGTCATGCTGCCTCCTGGAGAGGATGTCCTAAATTCCCAAGTGAAATCCATTACAATAATGACAGGAACATCTATACAAAAAATTATCGTCAAATAGATAACACTTTCAGTTATTCCACTGCGATTAAAAATCCATCTTTAATTCCCCCTATGGAATTTCAAAAAAATGATACTCCCACTCAAACTCTAACTTTAGATGTCGATTTTCCCTCAAAAGCTCTCTTCCTCATGAAAGAATTTATTTCAGTTTTCTCCACCAAAGAAGGATAGGAGGCATTAGCCAATAAATTAAAAGTTATTCAGTCAAAAACTTATAAGCTCTAAAATTTCATTAATGGCATAGCTATTAATTCTAAGTAATTTTCTGAAGCAGTAAAAGAAAAAACAACTTTAATGCAATTGTCTTGGCCATAGACCGACATAATTTCAGTTTTATATCAAGAAAAGTTAATCAAGTGTTATATCAAGAAAGGAATATATATATATATATATATAGAAATATTTTCACGACCAACCCCACATTCTTTGTGTATTGTTACAGTCGCTGTCTGCATTCCAATCTACGTAATTATCTGACACTTTTAATACAATTGTTTGATCATAGACCAACATAATTGCAATTTTTATATCGATAAAAGTTAATCAAGTGTTATATCACGAAAGGGAAAAAATAGTTGCCCAACCAACCCTCACATTCCTTGTGTCACATTCACATGTGAGGAATGTCACATGTGTCATTGTCATTGTCTATGTCACATTCCTCATGTGCCAAAAACTTCACATTCCTTGTGTGCCATTACAGTCACCGTCTGCATTATCTTTCGTGTTCCCCTTTAAGAGACTAGATGTGCGAGTAGAAGTGCTTCCAAGGAGATTCCAATCAAAACTCTGCTTTGATCATCCATACTGTTATAGCCTATAAACATCACTGAATTATTAATCAAGTGTTATCAAGAAAGGAAATAAATAGTTGCACAACCAACTCCCACTGTGCCGGAACCCTACATTCCTTGTGTGCCTTTACAATCCCCTTCTGTATTGTCTACAAACCTTTCATGTTTCCCCTTTACCGAGACTAGACTTTAGCGAGCAAAAGTGCTCTCAAGAAGACACCAATCAAACTATATATTTGATCATCTGTACTGAGATACCCTGTGATCATCACTGACTTACTTTATTGGCAAGGAGAGAACTGAGCCAACCTTGGGTGATATTCTATAAGTAACCTGTAATATTGAGTAACACATCAAATGTTAAGAAATTTTTCCTGCTCTTTTAGGAGCCAATGAATTAGTGTAAATTTTTAATTATTGTAAATTTGTCATTAATAATCAATCAATTATTGTACAATTATTATTATTAACATCATGTATTATATATTTAAGGGAAATTATTGCATTAACATCAAGTATTCTTGAGAGAGCAGATATCGTTTGCTTAGATTTTATATATATATTTTAAATCATTATGGTTTAAATTTTACCTTTAAAATATGCTTTATAATTATTAATATATAACATGAAAATTTTATGTGTTAATACATTGCTATTTACTAAATTTGTACTACAGATTTAAAGATTACTATATTTTTATTAATATTAAAAGCTATGCAATATTTAAATGTATATATATATTAGCAAACTTTAGAAGAAATAAAAGATATATATTTAAGGGAAATTTATACCAAAAAGTGGTAGTAGTTAAAAATAGTGATTTAATAGAGATGTATCTAAATGCAGGGAAAAGTTTCCTGTATTTTAATATAATGCGAAATACATTTGTATCTCAAAAGTATAGGAAATTATATATTTGTACATTTGTAAAATTGAAGAATTATATATAATTTTTTTTTCTTTTAATCTAAAGGAGTCATATGAGTATTTGAAATCTTGTGAATTTTTCAATAACTATAATTGAATGTAAAACTAGAATAAGAAATAGAAATAATTTTAAATGAAATAATATCAAATTAAAGAAAAGAAATAGTATTTTTATTGAAATATGATTTATATTTAATTTGAAATTCTGTTACATTTGTATGTCTAAAAATAGATATTTGCCTTATATTAAATAAACAAACGAGAACTTTCTTTCTCTTTATATTATATGTAAATATTAATGGAATTATTAATTACGATGAACTATTTGTAAACATTTTCTTTACACTAACTAAATTTCTAATTATTGTAAATTTGTCATTAATAATCAATCATTGTAAATTTCTTTATATATATATATATATTACTATATATTTAATATATATATATATATATATATATATTTGTGAATTGAAAAATCTATCAATCAATAATTTTTATAAGCATTTCTCTTATTTCAATAAAATTTAGAATGTTCATTTAAAAATGTCTGAAATATTCAGTTTGTAAATCTAAGGTTGAAATTTTTAAAAACAATTGAAGTTTAGAAGTAAATAAATTAAATGCTAGGCAATTAGTGTTATATAATTTGCATTGATAATAAAACTAAATAAATCCAATTAACTCTTTATAATGTATTTTTTATTTCTTAAAACAGATACGAACATAAAAATGTCAAGTTTCCATAATGCCTTTTCTCTCTCATTTAATTTTGTTCAATCCCTTGTACCAAAGCATGAGTGAGAGAGAAAAGAATTGTGAACACAATCGTAAAAATAAGGTATTATTATATAATAATAAGGTATACATCAAATATATATCTTATTTAGATAATTTAAAATTCTTACTGCCATATTAATAATAAAATAGAGAACATATATGTATGTAAACATTGTTGCATATAATTATTTCATAGAAAACATAAATAATTAAATATGTATCATTTTAATAATAACTGTAATCAATGTAAACAATTAAATGAATATCATTTTAATGATAATTATAATCAACATAAATAATTAAATGAATAGCATTTTAATGATAATTATAATCAACATAAATAATTAAATGAATATCATTTTAATGATAATTATAAGCAACATAAATAACTAAATGATTATCATTTTAATGATAATCATAATCAACATAAATAATTAAATGAATATCATTTTAACAAATATTATCAATTTCCCATGTAACGAATACTTATTTTAATGCTTCACATGTTATACAATTTAATAAACATGAAATATTTCTTTGAAAAAATTTAAAATGTTAAAATAATGATTGAGAAATGTCTGCATTATTCATATACAAATTCAATCTATTCTCTGGCTGAATAGAAATTATGATTATACAATCAATAAAATTTACAAAATATAAATAAAAATGTATAATTATTAAAAAATAAATATATGAAACTATATTCCAATGATTCCTTTGTAAGAGTAAGTAAAATAAAATGTTAGTTCAATAGCGGATAAATTTTTTTATATAATAGATTATTTTTATATCATTTTAAACAATCAGGGAAAAATATACTTTAATAGTTATTTCATGGACGAAAAGTGTGAAGGTGATATAATGATAAAAAAAGTGAAAAAAACATACAAAGATTTTCTTTTGTCATAATTAATACTTATTTTGACATTTCAGTTGTTAATTGTTCAATAAATAGGAAATGTTTCATGGTAAAAATTTAGAATGACCTTGATCTCTGAATAATCTTACTATTAAAAAACCTTACCATACCAATCTTACCATTAAATTCTCTCCGACTGAATAGAAATTATGATTATACAATCCATAAAAATTTTAATATACAAATAAAAACATATAATTATTAAAAATTAAATACATGCATGTAAACAGAAATTAACAATTTTTTAACGAATGATACATTCGAAAGAGTAAATAAAATAAAGGTTTGTTCAATAGTGGATAGTTATTTTTTAATATTTATTTTTAATAACAGTTAGTTTAATAATTAATATTAAAAAA
The DNA here is from genome assembly GCA_021605095.1 of Caerostris extrusa. Lineage (NCBI taxonomy): Eukaryota > Metazoa > Arthropoda > Arachnida > Araneae > Araneidae > Caerostris > Caerostris extrusa. The sequence goes on from BPLR01018824.1 coordinate 49,385, forward strand.
TGAAGGCCTCTCTGGGAGCACTTTTCTTTGCTAAGGTCTAATTTTACAGAGATTGTTCCTTACATGACTTGGTGATCTCTGAACAATCTTACTATTAAATTCTCTGTGGCTGAATAGAAATGATTATACAGTCTAAAAATTACAAAATACAAATAAAAACATATAATTATTTAAAAAAAATAATTATACGGAAGTAAATAGAAATTAACAGTATTTTAATGAATGATTCCTTTATAAGAGTAAGTAGAATAAAATGTTAATTCAATAGCGGATAGTTTTTTTTAATAATTAACATTAAATGATAAAGGTCCCACTGGGATCATTTTTATTCGCTTAGTTTTATAGAGATTGTTCCCTGCATGACTTAGTGATCTCTGAACAAAAGATTGAAATTCTCCCTTACTGAATAGAAATTATTATTATACAATCCATAAAAATTACAAAATATATATAAAAACGTATAATTATTTAAAAAATAAAGAATATATGGAAGAAATAAGAATATAGGAAAAAATAAGGAATATATGGAAGTAAACAGAATAATTGTTAACAATTGTGACAATTGTTAAAAAATTTTTAACGTATGATTTCTTTGCAAGAGTAAGTAGAATAAAATGTTAATTCAATAGTGGATAGTTTTTTTTTTAATAAATACTTTTAATAATAGCTAATTTAATAATTAATATTAAATAATGAAGGCTCCTCTGCATTTTTGTTAGCTAAGGTCTAATTTTACAGAGATTGTTCCCTGCAGGACGTGCTCCCTCAATGACCTTGATCCCTGAACAGTCTTTGACCTTGATACGTGACGGGTTATTTTCTTCGTCTGACAGTTAGCCACCACAAACTATTTATTGCCTGAATCTTGAACAAACTGTTTATTCTCTAAATCGCGAACACACTGTTACGACCTTTTCAGAATATTGCAACAGACTTTCTGAATTTGCGTGCATCTTAAAATACTATCGGTTGGCAATATTTTATTGCTATGATTTTTTTGATCGTTTTCCACTCAGTGGATTTAGTAGATGTTTCCACAAATAAAGAGGTAAGTGATACCAAAAGTATTCTTTCTCAATACAAGGGAAATCATTTACCGTTAGAGCTATTTCTGTATTATATCCTGGATCATCTTAAAAATTCATTTGTTGTTTTTGTTGAAGTTACATTTGTTAATTAAAAAACACATTTGTTAATAATTTGTTTTAATAACATTTGTTATCTTAATAATGATCTCAATCATTATTCCAAAAATTTGTTTGCAAATAATTTTTAATTTTTTATAAATTATATTTTCTACTACAACTTATTTTCATAAAGTAAGAAATCATTAAAAAAAGTTGATCGCATTAATATCTGATTGTATATTTTGTATTATGATGTAGTGGACATTATGAAAGTCATTCATTATTTTAATTTAAAAAGCTTTTGAACTTAAGTTAAAGTTTAAATTTTTATAAACTAAATTTGTTAAAAAAAGTTTAAAGATTACAACTGTAATTGGTAAGTTTATAAAATAAATATGAATGTTTAAAATGCGATTTTCATTATAAATATGAGTTAAGAAAATTAATTTTAAAGAAAACAGAAGCAATATTTTTTAATGGTATTTTTTTTTTTTTTTTTTTGTCCCGGACATTAAAAAAAAATTGTATTTTGAATGAAGAATATATCTGTTTTGAAGAATTTTTCTTCTTTATTTTTGCTAGTTTCTAAGAAATTAATTTCATTAAAAAATTCACAATATTACTCCATTGTCTAGTTTACTTTTCAAAGAAGCTTAATTAAGAATTAAATTAAAAAAATGCTTAAAACGTGATTTTCATTACAAATAGGAATTAAGAAAATTAATTTTTAAAAAGCTGAAGCAATATTTTTTAATAGTTTCTCCCCAGGCATTAAAATAATTGATATTTTGAATTAAGACCATATCTGCGATATGATTATTTTGATTAAGTAAAGAATTACATTTGAAGAATTTCCTTTCGTTCCTTTCTGTTTTCTAAAAACTTAAATTCAGTAAAAAGATCACAACATTAATCCATTGTCTGGTTTACTTTTCCAAAAGGGCTTCATGCAGAACTAAAAGTGCACACAAAATTCTTGAACTTTGAAAAAAACTTTTGAAATTAAAAAAAAAAAAAAAATAGCGTGAATTACGAAATGTGGAATGACTTGGAATGATCCATAAGTCATTAATTCATGATGAGCAAAAAGAATTATGAATCTTTTCAAACTATTTTTCATTTATCAGTTTCACCAGGTTTGTTCATAATTGATTCAATTAACTATGTATAACAACAAGCGATTGAAAAATAACAAAAAAGCGCTTTTAGATATCAGTTATCTAGTTTTAATTTTATGCATTGGTAACATTAATATCATATTCCTCTATATATATAAGTTAAGAAAAAATCAATTTTTTATATTTACCTTTTTGTAATTTTTTTTTTTTTTTGACTATTTTATTTTTATCTTTGTTTTTAATATATGTATTAATTTTTTTCTTCCAGTAGATTTATTTTATAAAATAATATAAAAGTATAAACACTTTTGATTGTTTGTTATTTTGATATTTGTCTTGTTGAGTTTATATTTTGTTTAAATGAATAGTTTTTTTAACCTAATATGTGTTTTATACGTAAATCATCTTATTATCAACATAACACTCAAAAAGTGAAGTCATGTCAATTGCTATGATTGTTATACCTTTCAAAATCTTTTAAGTAAACACATTTGATTGTTTGATATTTATCTTGTGGAGTTTATATTTTGTTTGAATGATTTTTTTTTTAAAAACCTAGTATGTGTTTGATACGTCAATCATCTTATCAACAGAACACTCAGAGTGACAGAACTCAGTCACGAAAATTGTTATGATTGTTGCTATGTCACGTAATGCTATGCTATGTCACGTAAATTGTTATGATTGTTGCTATGTCACGTAATGCTATGCTATGTCACGTAAATTGGTATGATAGTTATGCCCTTCAAAATCGTATAAGTAAACACAGTTGATTGTTTGCTATTTTAATGTTCGTCTTGTTGAGTTTATATTTTGCTAACAATAAATAAATAGTCTTTTTTTTAAAAAATAGTATGTGTTTTATACGTGAATCATCTTATTATCAACATAAAACTCAAAAAGTGACTATACGCAGTCACGTAAATTGATATTATTGCTATGCCCTTCAAACTTTTAGAAGTTTATCTACAAAAAGATTCGTTTTCAATAGTTTTGTTTAATGATTCAATCACATACAACAAAAATTATTTAAAAATAAAAATAATTTTTTTAGTTATCTGTTATCTGATTTCAGTTTAATGCAAAAGTAACGCAATATAAATGCATTTATATAATTGTTGACATTACTTTTCATACATTTAGTTTATTATTTCTTCCGATAAATTTATTAAGATACCTTCTTTGTAAGATTGATTTGGTTTGTCGCTCTACGATCATTTTTGTACATTTTGAACTAATTAGACTGGGAGCTACTTCCGTGGATTCCGAACCACAAGAAGCATCCATGCATGATTCGAATCTGAAATCTGTGGTACCAAATACCACAGCGCAAGTCAATTGGACATCAGGCAGCTCATTGTGCGATTGTTGTTGTTTGCTTGATGTCGACTTGTTGACAGCAATTAAATTGCGTGTAAAAGGATACATTAATAATGATTTTTTAATATCATCGTTGTATCATTTTAATTTGAATATTTGATAAGATAATATATTCTTTTCGAAACTTTTTACCTAGTCTTTTAACAGGTATAGTAGGAAGATGCGTAATAGATTATTTTGAAGTTTTGTTTGTCTAAGACTGGTAGTTTTCAAAGATTAGATGTCTGTATTGTACCTTTTTAAAAAATAGTAAAAATGTCTCTTTTAGTTGCTACCAGATGTTACACATTACCGTAATTGCATGGGGAAAAAGAAAGAAAAAGAAAACCCACGTTAAATTAGGAAAATATTTTATGAAATATTTTCCTAATTTAATACGGGTTTTTTTTTTTTTTTAAACAAAAATTTAAAGAGATCGAATTCTAAAATGCAAAAAAAATTTGAAAATTATAAATTTCGTCTTGAATATAATAAACTATCAGATATGATCTAGCGCCTGGTTTTCAGAAAATACATATTTATTTTGGCAAATTTTATTAAGAAAAAAATTTGCGATTATTAGAATTTCAGAAGATTTATTTTGTAGTGTTTGTGGATAAACCTTTTTATTTTTTCTATTTACAATGAAACAATTTTAAACAATTTTGCTGCCGTTCCCACAATGGAACAAGCAACGTACAGCTAACCATGTGAAAAACATGGAATTTACAAATTTAATCCAGCAGCGTTTAGTGATTGTCCTTGGACTTTGTTGACGACAATCACGAATGCAAGGCGCACCAGAAATTGCAATTGTTTGAATTCAAATGGTAAATTGGCAGGAATTGGGATACTTGAAGTCTACACTTTTTACTTTTCCCGCTAACAATTTTTTTGATTTAATCACATTTGGCATTGACGGAATAAATTCGCCAAATGATTACGTTCGTGAAAAATAAACTATGAAAACTTTAAATAATTTTACATTTTGTTCCGGAACTAATTATGCAACTTTGATCAGCCTCCTCCTTGTCTCTACCTGATGACCATGTGGCTAGCGGTCTGCCCTTTGGTACCACATACTTCAGGTTAGAATCCTGGCGGTAGCATGGATGTTTGTTTGTGGTTCGGAATCCAGGTTCTGATTTAATTAGCCCTAGTGTGCACAAAATGATCGTTGAGAGACAAATCAAACCAAAACCTTTTCCTCATTGGGCATGATGTAAGTTTGCTATAACTTGGACTTGCTATCAGGTAGAAGAAGCAATGAACTAACTTGATGGTAAGCCTGACCTTCTATTTTGATTGTAGGCATGAAATCTGCATTGCTGACAAGATTTATTGCTTCAATTGTCATTTGAATTGTTCTTGTCATTAGACTTTGGAATTGTCATTTGGAAGCTTGAATTTTCCCGAATGTTTTGTAGAAAGTGTTCGGACAGCTAACTAGTTCGGACATGCAAATTAAAAATTGGTTCAGTAGTTCATCCAGAGGTATTAACTTAACTTTACCATTTGAACAACACATTCCAAGCGGCTCTTTGCGAAACTTCCAACTATTATAATGCGAACAAATTTTATCCATTTGCCGAATTACAACGTTGAGAAACTATGATGTAATCATAATCATATATATATTGCCTAACACAATAATAATGGCGCACTAGTAATATGCGCAATCTAGCTTGTAGAAGAATACTGGTTCGTATCTGAATGTACTGAAATTACTGCCTTCAAAAACGAGAATACTCGATGGAGATTGGAATAGTGTGTCTCAGATTTATTTTTCCTAATTTTCTCCCATATAATACGCAAATGAGGATCAAAGTCCTCCCGGAATGTCTTATTTCACTATTCCAGTAGAGGGGTTATTCGAACATAGTTTAATCTCAAGATAAAAAAATTAATAAATAAAATAATAATAATAATAAATAATATAAATTTTTACAAAAACTGCAAGTCAATTTTTGTCACTGTGTAATTTTTTCGCCTATCTCATTGGTTTTTAATCTTTTCCAGAACTTTGCTTTATTTGCTATGTGACTAATGATACAATCAAGAACTCACGAAACTGAAAGAGCGACAAAGTTAAAAGGTCAAACCAGTGTTTCTTTTCCTATCAGTTTGAAAGACGACTCGCTCTATCCAGTATTTCATATTTCTCGGTAAGTTGACAGAATTTTTTATTTGAATTTACAAATAATTTCTTTTTTTTTGATGCATTATAGATTGAGAAATGTTTTTGTGTATATAATCATACAATATATTTATTTTCACTTTTATAATATTTAAATATTTATAATATTTTATATTTTTACATTTCTAATATTACATTTTATTTTTATGTATATATACATGTGTATATATATAATTTTTTATTTAATTATTTGTAAATATGTAGCACTTGCCTATATTACAAGTACGAATACTTATTAAGACTTTAATACTTTTTCTTGGTCCCCATTTAAAGGTACAGGCCTTATAGCCACATAAGAAATATATTAATTCAACGTTAATTGTTCAAAGCAAAGTAAACTTAATAAGTATAATGTATCTATTATGACAAAATAGCGAAAGTGTCATAACACAATAATCTTTGATTTTTTCCAGTGTAAAGTTTTCTTTTTAAATCATCGTATAATGATAAAATAAGAAATGTCTTTGGAAAAAAAAAAAATTGATACTGTTATAAATTAAATTCCTTTAAATTTACAACTTAAAAATATTTTAACGTAATTATAATTTTAAATATATAAATAAATAAAATAAGTGCTTAAAAATGTATTTATAATTGTATGTTAATCGCATTCACAGAGGTGGTTTATTACCGAATACTAAAATCTCACGTCGTGGCAATTGGCGTACCGATTACGGAGTACCAACAGGGCGAAATAACCCTTAAACCTCCTCATCTTAATTCATAGATATGCTTTAAATTTTAATTGACTGCTTAGTTAATGTTAGTAGAAATACAAGATAAAGTTTCAAAATTCAAGTTAAATGGTACTCAAAAAAAAAAAAAAATAGATTAAAAAATACTGATAATAAACAAGTAAAATGCAAAATAAAAGAAATTAACGTCTCACGTCGTAAAACGTCAGAAACCTATTTTGACTAAGACCTGACAATGAAGACTGTATTATTAAAAATGAAAATGAATGATTATATTTTTGTACAATGTTTTGTATTTATTAATTTTTGAAATAAAAATTTACCATAATTACCGCTTAACAAAATTCATTGTATTTGCAAATGTCGGGCATTTTAGCTTGAGATCATTTGCTACTGGAATAGCCGATTAAATTTTACGTAGATAGACGAGGGATTTGCTATACTATTATTGATTGATATTTTCAACAACAATATGAAAATATCAATCAGTTAATTATAACTTTTGAAATTCATAATAAATAAAGTTTATATTCAGCAATAAATTCTCATATATTATTTGGTAATTTTTAATTAAGATTAATAAATTTTCATTATTGATTATGAGTTTGACTCTCTGCCTACTGCACTACCGAGGCTTAATTTGCATTGGTAGGAAATATGCCCTCCCATCTTTTAAGAATTCTATGGCCTTGGGATCGCGTCGCTCAATTTGAGGATATAAATGTTTGAGAATATATTTGCATGTGTGAATGCGTGTATATATGTGTGCTTATTTGTGAGTATGCATGCATGAAGGTTTATGCTTGTGTATTTGTCTACATACTTCTGCTTGTATATTTGCGAGTTTATGCATGTGTGTAGGCAGGGCCGGATTTTCCTATAGGCTAACTAGGCTTCAGCCTCGGGCCTCAAGATCAAAAAAAGGGGCCTACATTCAAATTGTTAGAAAAATTAGAATTACACTATTCTAAAAACAGTAAATATTAAAGCGCTGAATCGAAAATAAGGAGAAATTATGAAATAAATTTATCTGAATTGAATTTGCTTTAATCTTCAATGTATTGAATATATTTAATTTAATTTGACAGAAAATATGATAATTTTTATTGCATATTTTATTTTCGTTGTCAAAGATTTTTATTATTTGAATTTTATTTCTTTGTAAGTGTTGTGTGTTATGTTTGATTAGTTATTATTACAAGTACTATATAGGGTGCTGAGAATAAATGTCCAAATAAGTGTTCTCGAATTTTTGTTTTTTATTTATCATCTAAATTCGGCCCTGTGTGTAGGTAAGAGTGTGAATATGTATACTTATGATTGTGCGCATGCATATATATACCTGTGTGCAGATATATCCATGCTTGCGCACGTTTATGCCTGTTTATGCGCTTGTATGTATGGCCTTGAACATGTATGAATCTTGTGTTCGAAGACGTACAATAGTTAAGACAGGGTCACCCAGAATAGGGGGATCAGGACAATTTCAAAGACAATTCATTTACTTCATACACGTATGTTTTATATTTTGGTTGATAAGTAAGATATATTTTATTAAATTTATTACATCGCATTTTGACTAATTTAATCAAAATCAATTCCATTCGTTAATATTCCATATCCATTTCCTACGATTCCAAATTTTAGAAAATAAAAACTTTTTTTTTTTTTAGTGCTGTTTTATTAGACAAAATATTGATTAAAAAATAAATTTGTGAAGTGATATAAATAAACAATTAATATATCCTTAAAGTATATTACGTATTGTGCTTTATCGTTATTGTGATTTCATATAAATCTAAGTTAACATGTAATTTTAAGATAACCACTGATTTATTTTATGTTTTGTTTTATGTAGGTATATCATTATTCCTACCGATCAAATGTAAATCTACGGGAGCAGTTTTTTGATTCCCTCTCAATGTATATGCTGAGGTTAGTAACAGGAACGAAATTATGCTGAGGTTGGCTGAAGGATAAAACAGCTAATTAAACGAAAATAAAACTTAAGGCCCTGGACTTAGAGTTTAAGGAGTATACAATATTAGAGAGAAAACCATCACTCCAATGTATTGCAAAATGTTTTTTGATGTGTCCAGTCTACAGCATTTAACATTGGTAAAAATTTCTTTAGCATTGTGCAAGAATCCTAGAATACGGGATGTAATGAAATTAAACGCGTGCTATGATAAAGATCATAATAAAAATGAAATATTGTTCCGCTCAACAAGAGATATAATCAAGCTAAAAATTCCTTTAATACTTAAGAAAAAGTTGCTACGTTACATCGCCTCCATTGTCTGTGAATACCAAGAATGGCTGATCGTACATGAAGGCACTCTTGGTAGAGAAGTTCAACCCTTTGCTAAGTTATATTGGAAATCCGACGGAAGTATACATAAGCAAAAATCTGTGGAAATATTACTTCGAGACACAAGCATAGACATAACGCATAGGTTTCGAATGGCATGCGAATATTGTATGAAAGATGATATTGTAGCACTCTGGAATGAAATGTCAGAAGCTAAACAAAAAGATGAAATATTTAAAATCAATACCTATTTGATACGTGGGTGGCTGCATTGGTTAAGGTATAGAGATAAAACTGATTGGCCAAACTCTTCAGAAGATCTGATTTTTAAAAGTCTTCTGCTGGGAAATCCTTTCAACAAAAGAACAGTGCCCAATCTTCTGAAACTTTTAAGACCTGAAGACAGGCACTTATGCTTGTTGAAGCACTTGAAAACCAGTAGTTTTTTGCCAATAGACATCAATTTGTACTTAGAATTGGATGAATCTGAAAGGGAAGATCTTCTTCAAAAGAACTATCTGTGCATTTTAAATACTTTTTCAAGTGGTCGTCGCCAAGTGTCTTCTTGAAACTGGCTGATAAATTCTTTGCCTTTTTGAAAACAACCATTTCTGCTTTTGTGTGAGGTTTCTGCTTTTAAAAATCAATTCGTCCTGGTTAGATTTGAGCTACGTGAATCTTTTCAAAGAGTTTTGGAACAGCTGCCCGATTCATTTAAAAGAAGCTGTCATGGCAGAAGACAAACTTTATGTAGATATAAAAAAATTACTTTATGGACGTTATGAAGCACAAGTAAATTCGACATTTGAAACTTTTGAAAACTGGCTTGCCAACTCTTCGCCAAGCACAAACCGGCCAAGAGAATTTATACAGCCTTCTTTTAATTTTTGATTAGAATTACGAGGTATTATTATTAATTACTATTATCGAAATACGAAGTATTATTATGTGTTAAATGTTTATTAAACTATGCATATTTTTTATAATTATTTTTATATATTTTATTGACAGTTGAGTATTAAAATTTTTTATTTACTTTATCCGTCCAAAAAGCATGTTTGATTTCTGTGAATTCTGATATTACTTAGTTCCTCTATTTTCATGAAATATTTAATAAATTGAAGAAAATAAAGCAATGTTAATAAATAGATTTGCTTTCACTGTGAATTATAGTAACTTACACAAATATTAGTTTTGCTTAGGTGTATAGTACATTAGCTACATCTCATTTATAAGAAAGTTTAACGATTTCATCGACAATGGCCTAATTACATTAAAAAAAAAGTACAAATTCATCCGGAATTGTATATAAACTATTTATTCTTTAAATATGAGGACAACAACAGTAAAATTTTTACAACATCTGCATTAAAATAACAATATTTTTAAGATAATCGACCACTATTATTAAAATGGATGCTATGTCCGTCATGGGATTACTTATGGATTATTATCATCATATTACTCATGGGATGTCCGTCCCACGCTGCAGGACACATGATTAGACACGCACAACAATATAGATTCTATTATTGTAATTAAATTGCAATTAATCATAATATTGTTGTGACTAACACAATTTCTCACTTGGCTCTTATACATTTAGCAGTTGATTAAAGCGAATTTTGATCATCTATTTAGAAGAATTACGGAAATTCCACTGCAAAAATCATGTGTTATACCATGAAATAAAATGAAATGTACAGTAAATAGTGTTATCATATGTAATCATATTGTTTTATTGTAAATAGCAGCGCAAAGTGATTATCATATAAGCCGACGTAAGCATTTCTATATGAAAACAAACTATTTCCAGATGCAAAATTGCGATACAGGAATTATTGGTTTACATTCTATGAAATAAGTATACTTGAAAGAAGAAACAAGTAGAAGTTATTTGTTGTAATATAAATGACGAATTAATGTATTCATACAAATTTTAATAAAAGTAATCTTTAAAATAATAACCATATATTACATTAAAAAAATTGCTTTTCACTTATATTCCTAAATACTATTTTTTTTTTTTTTTTTTTTTTTGTATAAATCTGATCAAATTATTGGTATGGTTGATAATTCTATTTGTAAAGCTACCACTATTCAAGCTTTTATGATATTTTCTAAACATTGTAACCATGGCCCCTCCTACTCACTGCAAGAGCGCCTCTTGTGCCGTACAGGAGAAATGTTCAGTAAGCATCGAGACTCTCACCCTAGAGGACGTACAGCGCAACCGGCACTGCCTAACAGACGTTTAATTTACAGTCTCTCACCCCGAGAGGAAATATATTTAGCACAATCCTGCAAATAAGTTGGCCTACAAACTCTCACACTGAGAGGAAGTAAATATCCTGAGTTTATTTTCCCTGAGTATAGGTAGTATATTTAATAGCTTAGTAATGAAATCCTTCCACGAATATTTAATTAGATGTTTTTAAATGTGTTAAATATTGTCTATCTTTAACGTTGTGCGCGTGTAAATAAAGCTGTGTGTTCTACAACCTGTCTCAAGTTGAAACCCAACCTCACCCACATCCAACTGCACAAACAACCGACAACACTACAACATAAACATATAATTGTTATACCAGTAGAAAACAGACTAATTAATATAAATAATTACCAAAATGTGTTAAATGCCTAATGAGAAAAATATGCATGTTTCTTGGAAACAAATACTGCTAAAAATAACAGCGTCAAATGGCGAATCTAGAGAGAAAAAGGATCTCTAATATTTCCCTTAATGAAAACCTATATCTATGTAGTTAGCCAAGGTTCGATAAAAACGGGTAAAAAAAAAATGTTGATGTGAAATTTTTGGATGTGAAACTTTCAAATAAAAATAATTATATTACATTTAACAATAAAAGAAATAACTAAAATTATAGTGATAGAATTATCTGAAATAAAATAAGAACAGAAATAAATGTTAGCCCTTTTATGTTCTTTCATTTCTCCAGCATCATTATGCTAGGTTGTTGCAAATCAATGCATTAAGCTCTGTTTCTATAACCTTACCATACCGCGTCGTTAGTATGGGCCTGAATGGCCGAGTGTCTGGGGCTCGGTGTCACAGGTTTCGGGTTCGAGTCCCGGCAGTGCCATGGGTGTTTGTAATGGTTCGGAATCCACTTTAGGCCGTAGGTCCCGGTCTCTGATGACTGTAAGAGCGTCACGGAGCCCAAGTCAGACTTCTACCTACGGGTGCTCCATCAGAACATAAGCTGCCCCCTTCTCTCCATCCCTGAGTAGACTACTCACGGGATGCCCGTCCACACTGCAGGACACTGAGGATATGTCAACAACAACAACCGTTGTTAGTGTAATTTTTATGAGGCGGAACACACAGGTTTTTCCTAATGAAACTGGCAAATACAGAGACAGTTTTCTTTATGCCATAAGCAATCTGTTAACCGTTTAGCAGTACTCAGGGGACACTTGTAGCTTGAAGATATGCTACGAGCAACACTACCCCCACAACGCTCTACGATCCTATTAGGACCTGGACTTACGGTTTAAAGTGGATTTCAAACCACTACAAACATCCATGACACCGCCGGGACTCTAATCCGAAACCTGTGCTACCAAGCGCCAGAACACTAGCCACTCGGCCATCAAGCCCCGCAGAACGCATAGTGAAAAATAAGTTCTTGTATTTTTTAGCATTAGTTCTTCAATTTCATTGATACTGCTATCAGTTATTTCATACTGAGCATTAGTTTTTATTCGTCTCTGGTTTCTTTTATCCATATTTTCATCTGCAAGTAGTTGATTCATTATTCAAAAATAGTTGCAACTCGTAGCGCCCTTACTCATTAGGCTGATGCAATTCATTAAGCAGCATCCTTTATTTATTTATTTTTTTGTTCCAATGCAGCTGGCAAACACTTAGACAGCTTGGTCTTGATGCCTTAAGGCAAGCGCTGCGCAGACGTTACTCACTTTGCATTACCCAGGGGGCCCGTGTAACTTGAAGCCACGGATGCGGAGTAACAATGCCCCCGCAATGCTCTACGATCCTATTAGGACCGCGACCTACGGCTCAAAGTGGATTCCGAATCACTACAAACATCCATGGCACCGCCGGGACTCGAACCCGAAACCTGTGGTACCGAGCGCCAGAGAGCTAGCCATTCAGGCCCCGCCGCATTCTTCATAATGATGCGTTTTATTTAATACAAAATGCACAAATCTGGCCACTTTCTTCGATTAATATGACATTTTTTTAGTCGAATAAGTGAAGGTAAAAAACTAAACTTAACTGTATTTTTTACGTAACATAATAAAAAACTATCACATCCATCAACCATGGAGGAAGAGATCGTGTTCATTTGAGGTTGAGAATGTTGTACTATATAATGCATTCTACTACAATATGTTCGAATAAAGGCCTAGAAAAGTAAATGGTGTGTTTAAAGAAAACTAACAGTTTAAATTATTGCGAAAAATTGAATAAATATATCTCAATTTACGATACTTTATTTCATAAAACTATTTTAATGCTAAATTTAAATTGCCAAGATATAACGAAATTCTTCAAAATTAATTTTGATATTTTACAGTAGATAAAGTACGATGCAATTAGTTGCAAGCACATTAAGTAAATAAAACAACAATGTTACTTCTTTTAATAAAAATTTAGCATGTATACGAATATCAGAAAGAAATACAACTGGTATAGGAATTTAAGGTTTTGAGGTTTCCCAGGATGGACATAAATCCCAGAATTTGTTCCGATAAAAAAAATGACGGGATACTGGATTACAATCCCTAGTTTTAGTATCTGAAGAATACCTGCTATTTCCTAAAATTTAATCTGTCATAGTTTTAAAATATTTTTAGTACCTAATATTGAAACATCCTCACTTAAAACTATTGAAGCACATTTATAGCCATTTATAATCGTTAGCAATCCCACAACAATCTGTAAAGTATTTAATTAAGACATTAATTCATTTTATTAATACGCTTTTATTAGTTTCAGCTGTATGTTTGTATGTATGTAACTGACTCTTTGGACTCGATTTTGGGACTGATGGCGCCATCTACTGGCGAGTCAGTCAACTGATCGAACCCTACCTATTTTGTAAAATTATTTTGTTTAATCTTAATTCCTTTTGTTTTATTTTACTTTCATCTTAAAATTTTCATTTTACCTTTTAACCTTTTTATTTTTGGGCATCGTCAACGGACTCTTAATTGTACCGATAGCTTTAAATTTTTCGATCTCCTGCTTTAATTGTTCTCAAGCAGGAGATGTTTTTCCTAAATTTCCTAAATTATAGTTTAAAAAAATTAAAAAAATAATAAGAAAAAAAAAAAACACGCTTTTAGAGTTAATCAAACTAAAAAGTAAAAAATAAATTAATAGTTTAAAAAAAAAAAACACGCTTTTAGATTTAATCAAATTAAAAAGTAAAAAATAATTGTTAACATAAGAATAAAATGACTGACGAGAAAACGAATGTCACTGTTCTAAAAGCGTGGGGTGCTCGATATCAATCATTATAATTTTTCACTAGTTTCATTCCGAAATGCAGAGTTAGTTTAAAAATGTCATTCAAAGCATCCCACGCTTTTAGAACAGTGACATTCATTTTCTCGTCAGTCATTTTATTCTTATGTTAACAATTATTTTTTACTTTTAGATCGATTAACTCTAAAAGCGTATTTTTTAGTTTTTTTAAACTATTAATTTATTTTAAACTGTTTTTTTATTACCCTTAAATTAACTCTTTCAATGTTAGACTTGACGACCATGATAAGTTAGGAAAGAACAAGACAGGCCTAAAAAGTTAAAAAAAAAAAAAAAAAAATAGTTTTACTTGTGCAAGACCTGGCATATCAGCTAGTTAATTAAAAAAAAAGTTCCGTAAATTATTAAGCCATAAAGTTCATAACATATTTAAGGCATTAATCATTTAATTTCCTAATCAATCAAAGTTGTTTCTTGCTGAACATAATAAAACAGTTTTTCTTTTTGGCTCTGCAGTTCTTTAGTTGATTTCAAAAAAATAAAGTATTCTTTTTTTTTTTTTTACTAGTCTTCCCTGAACAATATATAATTTTTGAACATATACAAAAGTAAAGCGAATGTGTAAAGCGTAAAGTGAATGAAGGTCGAGTGCCTGTGCACCAAGCGCTCATCAACTCAAAATCAAATTAAAAGTATAATGAGAAACGGTAAACAAAAATATTAAATAAATGAAGGAGGAATAATAAAAATATATAAATTAAAAAATTATAAAGTATTATTGAATTACCTACTGAAAAGGAAAAAAATGAAACGGAATTTTTAAAACAGAAATTTTTTAAACGAAAGACAATATAGTAGTGAAGGAAATTTCCATTTTGTCGTTAACGGATTGCATATCAGAATGTTATACAGATTTCAGAACCACATATATAGCTTTGTTGTTTCTTATCCGACTTGGTCGACAGCAACATCCAGACTAAGTCCATGAACCCGTGTGGTTAAACCTTACGAGTCATGATAAAAGGTAAAAATGTAGTTTTTTTTTGTTCTTGACCTTCCGACACAAAGACATGAGACACCAAAAACGAGAAATCTGACTTTACCCCACACGGCTATATCCCTGGACATTGGGTACCCATTTTAGTAGTCTTTTATGACATACGTGGGCTAACACGGGGTACATATATAGTATAAATCAGAATGAAAACATATTACATCATCATATAAGTGTTAAATTTGCACAATAATTCCCATAATAATTATAAGAGCATATATACACTTTTACTATATGCATCGACTTACTTATTGTAAGTTAGGTATCATATCACAAATCGTGATCTTTGCTGTTTTATCTTTTATTCTCGATAATAGCATTAAATAATGCATTTCCCCAATTATCTTGATTTCAACCGTTCTTTTTCTTCAATGGCGCAGCATTCCATGGTAGGCCAAGGCTGTCTGCCTGCTGGCAGATTTTGAGACAAGAGATGGTGTTTTTTAGGATGTAGGGTTGTCAGCTGTACGGCCGACGCTCTACAATATATTAGACCGGTACCTAGAGTTTAATGTGGATTCCGAACCCCTACAAACATCCATGGCATATCCTGAACTCGCCCCTGAAATCTGTGACACCGAGGGCCACAGATTATTTATATTACCTGGTATAAATTTAGGGCCTGATGGCCGAGTTACTGGCTCTCTGGCATTCAGTGCCACAGGTTTCGGATTCAAGTCTCGGCGGTGCCATGGATGGTTGTAGTGGTTTGGAATCCACTTTAAACCGTTGGTCCGGATCTAATATGACTGCAGAGTGTTGAGCGTAGGGCTGAAAACCCTACCCCGTAAAAAAGAAAGCATCTCTCGTCTCGAAATCTGCCAGTAGGCAGACGTTATTGGCCCACCATGAGGCTGTTGCGCCACTGATGTTGATGATGATGATGGTATGAATTCAATATGTATGTCTATTCGTATTTAAAGATCTTAAGTTATAGTTTACTATTCTCATATGAAATGAATCAGATTTGCAAAGTGGATAGTAAAAACTATTATCCTTCTACTACCTAGAGTGAGCGAAAAACAATTTACGACAATACATGAGAATTCATTTCGAATCCTTATTAAAAAATCTAGTATCAGACCATAGAGCTCAATAATTAAATTAAGCCCATAATTATTGTTAATCATGATACCAAGCTTAAATATTATACATAGACTGTAAACTGTATTTAATGAACTATTTACTGCGTTTTCCTTTAAAGTTGGAAAATAATTTGAAAATCCTAATAACAATAGCAATAGTAAAAAGTAATAATTTAATACCAAGGAAACAGAGTGGGCTTATATATTTTATTGCAGTCTGTATAAATAATAGAGTGTGCAATGGGGTGAGTAATTTGGGGTCAATATAACTGTCACATGTATAACCATCTAACGACATTTACAGCTGGTTTAGTCACTCTGCTACTCACTCTTAAAACAGGACTAGTCACTTTTTTCTTTGTTACTTACAATTTATAACTGATTTTTTATCATAACCAGTAGCAAGACGTAGCATGTTAGATTGAATAGCTTTAATGAATAGCTATACTGCTCAGTTGTTAATCAAAACTCCTTCAGAATTTGTTTTAGGCATATATTTTGTAGTTTAACATATGCGATGATAGCTTGGCGATTTTGGCGCTATTTATATGCTGCCGCGAAAGGAATACATCTTCTATCATACAACGATTTACAAAAGTAAATTTTCATCTTTTTAATACAAATAAATGTAAATTTAATTTTTCTAAATACTTAGCATTTTTAACCTTTTAATAAATAAATTATTTTTGATACTCGGCATATTTTACTGAATTCTGAAAACTATGTTGATTATTATTACATATTAATATTTGTATAATTTTTCAATTGTTTTTTACTGTTTATTTTTTGAGGTAGAATTAACCTAAGTGTAATTGCATATTATTGATTAATAGACATTTTTTTTTAGTAATAAAAAACATAATTATTTAAGTTTGAATAAGGATTTATTACATATTATTAAGGATTTATATTATTAGCTATTTTTGTGGATTCTTTTATGGTGCATAAGAAATTATCAAAGTAATAAATAAAATATTATAAACTATGTGATATATATATTTATATTCTATTTGTTATAAATATTCTATTTATTTTTATTATTAGTTATATTGTGGAATTTTTGGGTGGAATGTAAAATTATGTCAGTTACAAATGAAATATTAGGAAAAATTTTATTTTTCAGAAAAATTTTCTAGTATAATATTTTTTTTTCAAAAAATGATAATTAAATATTCTTTTATATGATTTTTTTGTAATAACCTTTTATGTAAAGTGATCAACGTTGTAAATGGAATATAATTTTTTTTTCATTTATTTATCTTTAGTAAACACATAGTTAAATAAAAATATGACTCTTATAATTAATAACAATAATAAAAATTTAAGACATTTTGTGTAAGTGTCAGAAATGAATATTATCATGTTTACGTTTTCTAAATAAATGCGTTCAAGTAAAATGAACCAAGGGGCGATAAAGCGCCAATTCTAGTGCATATACGAGAGGAAGTGTTCGCGACAACGGTTTCCTCAGAATGAGGGGGGCTTATCCTTTATTACTACCGTTTGGGTTAGGAAGGGAGGAAGATTGCCCTCTCACTCAACGGATTTAGAACAGGTTTCGACTTGATAGAAGATGGCGAATTCGAGTCTGAAGTCAAAGGGGAAATTTCCCGTACTGTCGACGCCGAGCAGTCGACTACTGTAACGGGGAACCTATGATGCTATCGCCGGCAAATTCGCATGCTTCCATTCGTGCTACATTTCGAAAGCTCATAATGACACTCCAGCTGCCTCCTTTTGTAGCTTGCGTACAGATTTCCAACCTAGATGCTGAAAAGAAAATGCAGGAGGAAACCATCGCTGAACATTTACAGGCCATTGCGGATTCGCAACAGGAACTTGAGAAGATTGCAGAGAGGGTAAGATTACTCGGTCCTTGCCCAATAGATAACTGCCGCCAGCATTCCCAATCTACAGAAATTGATCATAATTTTACGGAAGATTTTATTCTTCCCAGCGAAAGGCTTACGGTTAAATGTGACTCAACTGTTAGTTTAGATAAGCCAGAAAGTCCCATTGAAACTTCGAACTCTTTTCAAGAGTTAGAAAATGTCGAGGAGAACATAGAAATAATTCCTGAACTTCCTTCAGAAATTGACAATAACTCTACAGAAGATTTTATTTTTCCCAGCAAAAGACTTACGGTCAAATCCGAATCAACTATCAGTTTAGATAGGCCAGAGAGTCCCATTGAAACTTCGAACTCTTTTCAAGAATTAGAAAAAGTCGAGGAGAACATAGAGATGATTCCTGACCTTCCTACCCCCAAACTCCATCCCCTAATGGTGTGGAGAGATAATTTGGATACTCAATTCCTCAAAGAAATTAGAGAAGCCTTCAATGACGACCTGAAAATATCGCTCTCGGGTGATTACTTTAAGATATTCCCTACTGATTTTGATCATCATACGAAAATTTGTCAATATCTCAGTAATTCTAAAATTAATTTTTTTATAAATACTCCAAAACATTTAAGAGTTGTTATTAAGGGTCTTCATGTTAACACCCCCAACTCGGAAATTGAAGAAGAATTAACCCAGTTGGGTTTCGAAATCAAAAGTGTGGCTCAACTAACCGATAGAAAAAGCAGGCAACCTTTATCTATTTGGCAAGTTGTCCTGCCAAAAACTAAAAAGAACTTAGATATTTTTAAAATTGATAGACTTATGTATCTCACTATTAAAGTGGAAAGATTTAATCGAAAGCCTCTTGCAATGCAATGCTTTCGTTGCAATTTTCCACCACGGAGCCAACAATTGCAACTTCAAGCCCAGGTGCTTAAAATGCGGGGAAAGAACACACCCATAAAGAATGTTCAATCCAAGGAAAACTGGTGGAACCCGTCTGCATTAATTGCAGTGACGTTGGTCATCTTGCTTCCTGGAGAGGATGTCCTAAATTCCCAAGACCTAAAACCTATAACAATAATACCAGGAGCATCTGTACCAAAAATTATCGACAAACTGATACCACTTTCAGTTATTCCACTGCAATTAAAAATCCGTCTTTATTTCCCCTATGGAATTTCCAAAAATGATACTCCCACTCAAACTCTCACTCTAGATGGCGATTTTCTCAAAAAAACTCTCTTCGTCTTGAAAGAATTTATTTCAGTTTTCACCTCCATCGAAGGACTGGAGGAGTTAGTCAATAAATTAAATGCCACTGACCCAAAAGCTGATAGGCTCCAAAATTTCATCAATGGCATAACTATTAATTCTAAGTAATTTTCTGGCGACTTTAATGCAATTGTCGGGGTCATAGACCGACGTAATTCCAGTTCTATATCAAGAAAAGTTAATCAAGTGTTATATCAAGAAAGGAGTTAGAAATAGTTGCACGACAAACTCCCATTGTGCCAGACCAACCCGACATTCCTTGTGTACCGTTACAGTCGCAGTCTGCCTTCCAGTCTGCGTATCTATGTAATTATCTTACACTTTTAATGCTATTGTCATGGTCATAGAACAACATAATTCCAGTTTTTATATCAAGAAAAGTTAATCTAGTATATCAAGAAAGGAAAGAAATTGTTGCACAACCAACCCTCATTGTGCCAGAAACATCACATTCCTTGTGTACCGTTACAGTCGCCGTCTGAATTCCTGTCTACGTATCTTCCATGTACATCTTTACGAGTAAAAGTGCTTCTAAGGTGACTCCAATCAAAACTCCGCTTTGATGTCCATACTGATGTAGCCTATAAACATCATTGAATTATTAATCAAGTGTTATCAAGAATGGAAATAAATAGTTGCACAACCAACTCCCACTGTGCCAGAACCCTACATTCCTTGTGTGCCTTTACAATCGCATTCTACATTGTCTACAAACCTTTCGTTTTCCCCTTCACCGAGACCAGACCTTAGCGAGCAAAAGTGCTCCCAAGAAGACACCAATCAAAATTATGCTTTTGATCATCCATACTGATGTACACTATAAACATCACTGAATTATTAATCAAGTGTTATATCAAGAAAGGAAAGAAATAGTTGCACAGCCAACTCCCATTGTGCCAGAAACTCACATTCCTTGTGTGGACGTTACAGTATCTTTCTTTATCAGTATAGACTTGTCTGTTTGTATCTTTCATGCCATTTTCCCTCTTATCAGTATAGACTTGCGCGCGCAAAAGTGCTTCAAAGGAGACTACAATCAAAATTATGCTTTGATCCTCCATACTGAAGTACCCTATAAGCATCACTGACTTCATTGGTAAGGAGAGAACTGAGTCAACCTTGTTTGGCGATATTCTATAAGTAACCTGTAATACTGAGTAACGCATCAAATGTTAAGAAGAAAACTGCTCTTTTCTAGGAGTCAAACAATTTGCATAATCAATCATCGCGTATTCTTGAGAGAGCAGATATTGATGCTTTGTTATATATTTATTTTAAATCATCATTGTTTAAAGTTTACCTTTAAAATATGTTTTATAATTATTCGTATATAACATGAAAATTTTGTGTGTTTATTCATTGCTATTTTCTGAGTTTGTACTGCAGATTTAAAGATTACTAAACTTTTGATTAATATTAAAAGCTATAATACATTTGAATATATATATATATTAACAAACTTGTGAAGAAATGATATATGTATATATATATATATATATAAATGAAATTTATGCCTACTTTCCAAAAATGTTTTTTTAATAGAGAACAAGTTTTCTGTGTTTTAATATAATGTGAAATACATTTGTCCTTCAAAAGTATAAAAACTATATATTTGTGCATTTTTAAAATTGAAGAATTAAAAAAAATTATATACATGTACATTTTTTTTTGAATATATATGTTGTCATGTGAATATTTTAAATCATATAAGTTTTTCAATAACTATAATTGAATGAAAATCTAGATTAAGTTTATCATAGAACTAATTACAAATTGTAAATGAATTAGCATCAAATTAAAGAGAAAAAAGAATATTTTTATTGAAAAATGCTTTATATTTAACTTGAAATTCTGTTGCATTTGCATGTTTAGAAATAGATATTTTCTAATATTAAATAAACAAAAGATACTATTTTTTAATTTATAATTTACGTCAATAATCATTAAATTATTACTTTCAATTATTTGTATTAATTCTATAAGAATAAAAACTACCAAGCAATGAATGAGAAGAAATGTAGTATTTTTTTTTTTTAATTGAAATAAAATTATTACGATTTAATATTTGTAAAAATTTTGTTAGCACTACTGCAAGTAAATTTCTTATAAAATATTTTTTATAAGCATTTCTGTTATTTCAATGAAATTGTGATTGTTCATTTAAACATTTTGGAAATCTTCAGTTTGTAAATTTAAGGTTGAAACTTTTTAAAGCAAATTAAATGCTTGGTAATTTATGTTAATTAGTGTTGATAATAAAACTATCTTAATAAATCCAATTAACTCATTGTACGAAAGCACGAATTAGAGAAAAAGAACTGTGAACTCAATCGTAAAAGTAAGGCCTTATTATGTAATTATAAATGTACATTAAATATGTATCTTATTTGGATAATTTAAAATTCCTACTGCAGTAATAATAATATAAAGAGAATAGATATACATTTAAATATTATTGCATATAATAATTTGGTAGAGAACTGAACATAAAGAATTAAGTGAATGTCATTTTAACCAATTGATATAATAATTACATGAATATCATTTTAATAATAACCACAATCAACATAACTAAATGAATATCATTTTAAGGGAAATTATCATCAACATAAATAATGAAATGAATATTAATTTAATGATAATTATAATCAGCATAATAATTAAATGAATATCATTTTAATCATAATAATATTTAAAGGAATATCATTTCAACAAATATCGATTTTCCGTTTAACTAATACTTATTTTGATACTTCAAATGTTATACAATTCAATAAACAAATATTTTTTGACAAAAATTTCGAATGTTAATACAATGATTGAGAAAATGTATATTATTCATATACAAATTCAATCTATTAAAAAAAAAAATATTGCATTTTAAGTATTCCGTGGCGACGAAAAGTGTGAAGTATATAATAAAAAAAGTGAATAAAAAGAACAAGAACATACAAATATTATCGATTTGTAATATAACGAATACTTATTTTGATACTTCAAATGTTATACAATTCAATAAACAAATATTCCCTTGACAAAAATTAAGAATGTTAAAATAATGGTTGAGAAACATTTACATTATTCATATACAAATTCAATCTATGAAGTCAAATTTCTCCGACTGAATAGAAATTATGATTATACAATCCATAAAAATTGAAAATTCAAATAAAAACGTATAATTATTAAAAAATCAAATATGCGGAAGTAAACAGAAATTAACAATTTTGTAATGAAGGATTACTTTGTAAGAGTAAATAAAATAAGTGATAATTTGTGTTAATTCGTGCTCATAATAAAACTAATTTAATAAATTCAATTAACTTTTATAATGTATTTTTATTTCCTCCTAAAATAAATATGGACATAAAAATGTCGAGTTTCCGTAATACAATTTCTCTCTCATTTAAATTTATTCAATCCCTTGTACCCAAATAAGCGTGAGGAAGAAAAAATTGTGGACACAATCACAAAAATCTTATTGTATAATAATAAAGTATACATTAAATATGTATTTTATTTAGATAATTTAAAATTACTACGGCATTAATAATAATAAAATAAAAAAAAGAACAGATGCATTTTTAAACATTGTTGCATCTAATTATTTCATGGGAACTTAAAATGAATATCATGTTAAACAATCGATATAATAATTACATGAATATTATTTAGCAAATATTATCGATTTGCCATGTAACGAACACTTATTTAGTTACTTCAACTGTTATACAATTCAATAAACACGAATTATTTTGATATATATATATTTTTTTAAAAATAATGATTGAGGAACACGTACATTATTCATAAAATTCAATCTATTAAGAAGAGTTCGCTCCTACTGAAAAATTATGGTTATATACAATCAGTAAAAATTACAAAATGCAAATAAAAACGCATAATTATTAAAAATAATAATAATAAGTTTTCATAGAATGAAAGTAAACAGATTTCAGTGTGATTTTTTAAATGAACGATTTCTTTGTAAGAGTAAATACTACAATAAAATGTTAGTTCAATAGTGAAGGGTTATTTATTTAACAACTGTTTTAATAATAGTTAGTTTAATAATTAATATTAAATAGTAAAGACCCTTCTGGGAGTATTTTTGTTCGCTAGTTTTACAGAGATTGTTCCCTGCAGGGCGTGCTCTCTCAATGACCTTGATCCCTGACCTTGACCTTGATACATGACGGGGTTATTTTCTTCGCCTGACAGTTAGGCACCACGAACTATTGTCGGAATCGCGAACAAACTGTTTATTCTGTTAACGGCATTTTCAGAATATTGCAACCGACTTTCTGAATTTGTGTGCATCTTTAAATACGATCGATTGGCAATACTTCATTGCTACGAATTTTTGATCGCTTTTCAACTCACTGGATTTTGCAGATGTTCCCATAATTAAAGAGGTAAGTGATACTAAAAAGCATTTCTTTTTCAATATGAAGTGAAATCATTTATTGTTGGCACTATTTTTGTAATATATCCTGGCCATCTTAAAAAATACATTTATTGTTTTTGTTAAAATTATATTTGTTAATGATTTGTTTATTAATTACATTTGTTAATATTACATAATTACATTTGTTAATATTACATAATTACATTTGTTAATGTTACATAATTACATTTGTTAATGTTACATAATTACATTTGTTAATGTCACATCATTACATTTGTTAATAATTTGTTTTTTAATTACATTTGTTAATGTTACATAATTACATTTGTTAATGTTACATAATTACATTTGTTAATGTTACATAATTACATTTGTTAATGTCACATAAATACTTTTGTTAATAATTTGTTTTTTAATTACATTTGTTAATGTTACATAATTACATTTGTTAATGTTACGTAATTACATTCGTTAATGTTACATAATTACATTCGTTAATGTTACATAATTACATTTGTTAATGTCACATAATTACATTTGTTAATAATTTGTTTTTTAATTACATTTGTTAATGTTACATAATTACATTTGTTAATGTCACATCATTACATTTGTAAATAATTTGTTTTTTAATTACATTTGTTAATGTTACATAATTATATAACCATTTGTTAATAATGATTTCAATCATTATTTCACAATTTACATACAAAGATCATTTAATTGATTATAAATTTTATTTTCTACTGTAACTTCTTTTCATAAAGTAAGAATTCGTTAAAATGGTTGGTCACATTCCCACCTTTTGTATGTAGTGGACAATATGAAATTTATTAAATTAAAGAAGTTTCGAAATTTATTATTTTAATTTATAAAAAAAATTACGAACTTAAATTAGTTTAATTTTTTTTAACTAAATTTGTTAAAAATAGAGTTTAAAAATTATATCGGTAATTAATATCTTTGTAAAATAAACATGAATGTTACTAGAATTAAAATGTAATTTTCATTATATATATATATAAGTTAAGAAAATTAATTCTAAAAGAAAATAGAAGCAATATTTGTATTTTTTTTTTTTTTTTCATCCCAGACATTAAAATAATTGCTATTTTGAATAAAGAATATATATGTGAACTTATTATTTTGATTAAGTATAGAATTACATTTGAAGAATTTCCCTTTTTATTTCTTGTTGTTTTTTGAAACTAAGAGTTCTAAGAAAAGATTTCTGAGAAATTTGAGTAAAAAAAATCAACGTTAATCCATTGCCTATACTTTTTCGAAAGGAGTTCGTTAAGAATTAAAAATGCACACAAAATTCTTTAAGCTTTGAAAAAAATGTCTAAAGCTTTTTAAATTAATAATATACACTCAAGAGCCAAAACATTATGACCACCTGTCAATAACGAGTTGGCCCACCTTTGCTTCAACCGTCTTGGCATGGATTAATACCACCACTTAATACCAATTAAATACCACTTCCACATGATCACGTGCCTTCCACGTCATCCAGGCGAGTTTATTGCAAAATGTATAGGTGGTCATAATGTTTTGGCTCTTGAGTGTATATGTATATATCAGAAATTATAAAATGTCATCACCGAAATGTATGATTTATCTTGAAGTGACCACATTACTCATTAATTCGTGATGAGCAAAAGGAATTATAATCATACTTTCCAAATTATTTTTTATTTATCGCTTTCACCAGATTTGTTCATAATCGATTCAATAAACTGTAATAACAAATCATTTAAAAATAACAAAAGCATTTTTATAGATAACAGTTATTTAATTTTAGTGTAATGCAATGATAACTCATTAATAAATGTTTATGTATATTCGTCTTTATAAGTTAAGAAAAAAATCTATTTTTATATTTAACTTTCATATTTTTTTTCTTTGACCATTTTATTTTTTTTTTTATCTATTTGGTTTTAGTATATTTATTTTTTGTTTCTTCCAGTAGATTTATTTTAAAAAGACAAATATTAAAGTTATGAACACATTTGATTGTTTGTTATTTCAATATTTGTCTTGTTAAGTTTATATTTTGTTAACAATAAATAAATAATTTTTTTAACCTAGTATGTGTTTTATATATGACTAATTTTTACTATTAACATAACACTCAAAAAGTGACATCACTCAGTCACTTAAATTACTATGATTCTTATACCCTTCAAAATCTTTTAAGTAAATACATTTGATTGTTTGTTATTTTGATATTTATCTTATTGAGTTTATATTTTGTCAGAAATAAATAAATAGTACATGAATCATCTTATTATCAACATAACACTCAAAAAGTGACAGCATTCATTCACTTAAATTACTATGATTCTTATACCCTTCAAAATCTTTACATAAACGCATTTGATTGTTTGTTATTTTCATATTTGTCTTGTTGAGTTTATATTTTTGTTAAACAAAATAATTATTTTATGCTATAAATTAAATAATTAAGTAAATAATCTTTTTTTTAGAAGTAAAAAGCTTTTTTTTTTTTAATTATTTTAATTTTTATGGTTTTTAAATTTAATATAGTGATTTCAAAAATGTACAAAGCAACGTTAGTAAGTATGCAACCTATATTTCAAGCCATGATACCAAAAATGTTACACATAAAAAATAAATATTTTGTATTTTAGGAAGTTACTTATTGCTTTTGATTTCAGCTTAGCAAACACTTATCTAAAAGATATTACAAAAGTATGTAAACACTGCACAATTTGATAAGGTTGTGGTACTATCAAAAAGCATAAACATGGTACATTGTTCGTTGTACTATAGTTTTTATATAAGTGGGATAAAATGTTTCTATGATTTACTAGCGATTCCACCAGAAAAGAAACTTTCATAAGCCTTGAAAGAATTTAATAATAAAAGTGCTCGTTATTGTAACAAATGGTTTTAATGGAAATCAATCCACTACAATAAGGGTTTGGGTTTATCGCTCTACGGTCATCTTGTGCACACTTTAGGCTACATAGACCGGGACCTACAGTTTAAAGTGGATTCTTAACCACCATCAAACTTCCATGCCACAGCCAGTATTCGAACCTGAAGCCTTCGGTACCAACGGACAGAGAGTTAACCAGGTGGCCATCAGGCCGCATTGCAATAAGAATCACACACAAAGAAGGAACAAGCAGAACAAAGTAAACATACAGCAAGACAGCAATCGACAATAAGTCTGTCTCACACACCAAAAAATCAAAAGGGAGAGAGTAAATAAAGGGGGTAGACACTTTATTTTAGTCCACGAAGTCCCTGGCCTCCCAATACAACTGCAACACTTCTCCCTGACACTGAGCCCTCCTGTTCAATCCTGGACATTTCAAAACACTTAGAGAGAACATACAATTCATCGGTAAATGTCTGGCAACGATGCAAAAAGCAATGGAAAAATTTCAGGTTAAGGCACGAATCGAGAAAATCTAAATATGATTAAAATATTAAAAAAAAAAAAAAAAAAAAAAATACAACTATGCATGCTACGAACAAGCAGTAATTGGATAGTTTTTAAATATAAAGTCTTCACATTTGTATGTTTTATGATAAAAAAACTTTCCTCAAACAGCCTGGTTGGCGATGAGAGATGTTCCTTCACATTTGATTTCGCAACAACCATCAATTCTTCTTGTTTTTGGAAGCAGTATCCGCTGCAAATATCTCCTGAGATACCTTACACTTACACAAGGACCTGAATGGCCGAGTGGCTAGCGCTCTGGCGTTCGGTACCACAGGTTTCGGGATCGAGTTCCGGCGATGCCATGGATGTTAAAAATGATAAATATATAGGACGAAAGACTTTCTTTTGGACTTGAGGAGACGAGGAGAAAGATGAATACCACCAAATACAACCAGTTCCATACATATATGATAAAATAGGAATGAAGTGCATTAGAACTTTCCTGGAAAGGTAGCAATTAGACGGACAATTAGTACTGGACGGCATTGAAAAATGTTAGCCTGGATTTGAGTTGTTATTTATTTGCATTACTATTCAAAAAAACCAAATCACTACCAAAATTCTATAAATGATACAGAAAGACATGAATTTGACACAGATATCTAACACAGCTAGGAACTGACACAAGACACACCTTTAACTATCTAGAAACAGCCATGCATCTGACACAAGCCACAAACATGTGTCTGAAACAGTTTGGAACTGATACTGAGCCATGGATCTGTCAAGGACACATCCTGGACACAGACATGGATCTGATACAGATTGGAACTAACAGGGGGGTACAGCTTGTGCACAGGACACAGTCATAGATTTGACACAGGACAAAGCCTGAATTGCCTATACACAGCCATGGATCTGACACAGTACACAGATATGAGTCTGACTGGAACTGATGACACAGCCATGAATCTTCAAGGGCACAGCGTGGACCCAGATATGGATCTGATACAACCTTGGAACTGACTGAACAGAACTGTACCCCCTTACAGCCCGTGCACAGGACACAGTCATAGATCTGCCACAGAACACAGCCTGAACTGCCTATACACAGCCCTGGATTTGACACAGGACACAGTCATGGGTATGAAACAACTTGGAAACAGCCTGGTAACAGAACACAACCATGAATCTGACACAACTATGGATTTGACACAGACATAGGTTTAACAGAGCTCGGAACTGATATGTGACACTGACACAAAACGCAGTTGGAACTATCTAGGCACTGGCCGAATTAATAAAACTCATCATTTTGACCATGAAGCCTTAGTGTCATGCCTATCTAGTTGTTAGAGGTAATCACGCACCATATTGAAGCTGATCCCACATTAACAGACACTAAGTTTTTTTATATATATTCTCATTTTGCGTATTTTCAAAGAAGCAAAAAATAAGTTTATTATTTTTATTTTGTATCTAATTTGTTAAACACTGTTTCATGAATGACTTTGCCAAATTTTATGAAATCTCTGTGAATATAAATTTCGCCGTTAGAGTTGACTTTTTCCACAATTTTGGAACATTCAAATCCCTATTTCCAATGAACGCATTTAATTGTACTTCAAATAAAATTGATAGTAAAAAAAAAGATTTTGTAGGAAAATATTTTCCACCGAAGTAATTTGTTGATAAACAAAATTAAACTATTTATAAATAAATTTGGTAGCATTGAACTTAAAGATAAACCTCAACGAATTTGAATAATCTGATAACAAAAGCTATTACGAGTCACAATTGTTTATGCTAGGGCTGTTAAACATTGTTATTATAAAAATATTTTTATCTTAAAAACAACTACTAATCCTGCTTTATAAACAGAAAACAAATTTAAAAATAAGTTTATTGGCATATATTTTAATTACAAAAAATGGATGGACGAAGCAATATTTTTCGCTTTAGCTAAATATTTTAGAACTACTGACTGGTGATTAACCAGTGATTGAAAAAAATTAAAGTTATTTAAAATGGTTTCATTTTAAATGTCTTCTCTATTCAATTACACTCATGTCCATAATGAAGTTCAGGCAAAGAAAGAGACAGAAGCAAAACAAATTTGACTTATTTGTAAAGTCTATTTATTAAACAAAGGTAAAGAGCAAAAAGATGCTATATGTTTGACATAATTAATAAAAATTGCGATTTTTACTCCCTGGAGCAAATTTCAAAAAGAACCTATTTACAAAAAACAGTATAACATGGTTAGTATGATGGTTAATATAGAGTATGTCTCCCGGACGATGCAATACAGGCCTTACAACGCCTAGGCATGCTGAGTATCAAATTATCAATCTGATCTTGGGGAATATTACACCACTCATCAAGCAATGCTTTCCGATGTTCCGGTTGACAAGTGGGAGGTTGATGGGCTACAATTCGTCGGCCAAGCATATCCCACACATGCTCTATTGGATTCAAGTCCGGTGAGTATGCTGGCCAATCCATAAGGGTGATATCCTCCAATTGAAGGCATTCGTCTACAATGTTTGCACGGTGAGGACAGGCGTTGTCATCCATAAACAGAAATTCAGCACCCATGGCGCTCCGAAACAAACGTACATGTTGTTCCAGAATGACATCCCGATAGATGTGGCCTGTCATCGTTACACTCTCTGAACATGCAGGTCAGTTCTGGAACCAAGAATAATTCCTCCCCACACGAGCCATCCTGCACCACCGTAACGGTGTCGTTCAATGGTGTTCTCTTGGTGGTAATGGGTACCTGGCGCTCTCCATATGAAAGCGGCGAGAATCAGACTGCAAACTAAACCTGGACTCTTCGGAAAACATCACACAAGACCACTGTTGCGGTGTCCACAATGCATGCTCTACTCCAGGTTATAGCAGGCGACAGTGAGTTGCGGTAAGTGGAACACATCTGACAGGTCTACGAGCATATAGACCAATGTGCCCTAAGCGTCTGTACGCGGTCTGCCTTGAAACTGTAGTACCGGTAGCTGAAGAGAGCTGACGAGACAGGTCTGATGCTGTGCTCCGTCTGTTCCTTTTGGCAGGAACTGCTAAATACCGGTCCTCATTCGGCGTTGTAACTCGGGGGCGACCTGTGCTGTAACATCTACTCACATTACCATCCTCTTGGAATCGTTGCCAAAGCCTGGAGATGACACTCTGGGCGATTCCAAGTTCCTCGGATACTTCCAGCTGGGTACGTCCACATTCCAGTCGTCCGATAATTCTACCACGTAAAAAATCATCCAAATGCTTCCTTTGTGCCATAACTATGCGGTTATTGCACTGAAAGGCTTTTAAAGCGCTTGTGAAGAATTTTACTTCTTTGCCACCATTCCTTATAAACCCATCTCTTACACTCTCGTCATTGTGACGTACTATCCGCGCCATCTGGGGTTTCCTGTAATTTGCATATTCTTCTTCAAGATGTGTGTGATAATTCTACAGGTAAAATTTTTATTTTAGAGTTCAATTTCTGTGTGATTCTGAATTATCCTTAATTTATGGACATGAGTGTAAAATGTTTACACATTTCATAAATTCTTCATTCAAAATAATTCATATTTAGAATCTGAGAAATAAATTATTTTATGAAATCTATTTCCTTTATATTTATTTCCTTCTAAAATACGGTTTTCCCTCGTAGCTATATAGCGTCTAATTTTATATTTTATATATATATTCAAAATTGAATATTTAACCATAATTAGTTAACTTTAATATATTTCGCTATATAAAAAATTATATCTCTGGTTTGGATTAATAATGTATTAAAATAGTTATATTTTCCTTAGAATATATTTTCTAAAATTATATTTATTCTTTGCGTAACTGAACATCATACTTTTAATTGGCATATTTTTATGTTTCATAAATTGTAATATTTAATTCTAATTTATTAAATATAACATATTTATTATTAAATAAAAAAAAATAATTTCTGGTTTGGTTTCAAAATTTGCTAAAACATTTTTATTTTCCTTAAAATTTATTTTCCAAAATTATGCTTATTCTTTAGGTAGCTGAACATCATAATTTTAATAGGAATATTTATATATTTTATAAATTGTAGTATTTAATTCTAATTCATTAAATATAATTTATTTATCAATTAAAAATAATAATTACTGGTTTGGTTTCAAAATTTGTTAAAATAATTTTATTTTCCTTAAAAATTTATTTTCTAAATTTACGAAATTAAGTTTATTCTTTGCTTCAAAATATAATTTTAAATAAACCTTTTTTTTATATCTTACAAAATGTAATACTTAAATATAATGCACTAATTCTAATATACTTCGTTTTACAAAGTAAAAAGTAAATAATGAGTTTCTTGTTGAGTTTCGAAATTTGTTAAAACCGTTCTATTTTCCTTAGAATTCATTTTCTAAATTATTTTTTTCTGGCATTTTTTTAAATGCATATTTTTTATATTTCATGAATTAATTCTAATTTACTAATTATAACATATTTTCTAGATATTTATTAAATTAATATTTTCTATTCAATTTTGAAGCTTATTAAAATATCTAATAAAATAGACTAATGTCTTTCACGATTTCTGCATTTCATTAAAATCTATTATTTGCATTTCTGTTTTCACTTTCAAAAATGTTTTTTATTTTTATTTTCATTTATTTATTTTTCTTTTGTAAAACATCATATTTCAGGGTTATACATATATACACTCAAGAGCCAAAACATTATGACCACCTGTCAATAACGAGTTGATCCACCTTTGGCGCGCAACACAGCTTCAACCCGCCTTGGCATGGATTAATACCACCACTTAATACACCACTTAATACCAGTTAAATACCACTTCCACCTGATCACGTGCCTTCCACGTCATCCAGGCGAGTTCATTGCAAAGTGTAGGGGTGGTCATAATGTTTTGGCTCTTGAGTATATATATGGCTAGCGTTCTGGCTATATATATATATATATATATATATGGCTAGCGTTCTGGCGCTCGGTTCCATAGGTTTCGGGTTCGAATCCCGGCGGTGCCATGGATGTTTGTGGTGGTTCGGAATCCACTTTAAACAGTAGGTCCCGGTCCTAATAGGATCGTAAAGCGTTGCGAGGGCGTTGTTACTCTACGTCCGTGGTTTATCTTCAAGTTACACGCGCCCCTTGGGTAATGCAAAGTGAGTAATGTCTGTGCAGCGCTTGCCTTAAGGCATGCAAGACCAAGCTGTCTAAGTGTTGGCCAGCTGCATTAGAACAAATATATATATATATATATATATAAACTTATGGATTTTTATATGCATAAACTATATCTAAATGTATCGTTCTTTTAATTCAATCTTATTTCGCTTTATTAAGTAAAAACCAATTCTCCTAGTTAAGATTCAAAACATTTTTTATAGTGTTCCGTACAACAACAATGTAAAATTTTACATTAAGAGAACAAATGTCATCCATTTCTTTTTTAAGACAAGCCGCAAAAGTTCCTTTTTTTAAAAACTTTTCTGCATTTTGCTGTGAATTACCAGTATAATAAATTAAGCGACTATTTTTTTATCTTAACTATAAAAAGTAATATAAAAAAAAAAAATTAAAGTCAAATCTATTTAGGTCAAAAAAGAAAATTTTTATTTTAGTTACGTTTTATTAAATAATTACAATTCATATAAATATGTATATACATATGACAGAATCACACTATTAAGTGGCAAAATAGTAAGCGGATTTCCTTGCAATTTTCCCATTATATATGGTGTTGGATTATTAATTAATTAAATTTAATTACTTAATTAATATTTGAAGAAACTGTATTAACATCAAGTGTCATCCACTACAAGTTCAACAAAAAATGTATTTGAAGTTGAGTGGATGAATAAGAAGTATTTTATGAACGATTAAAAATTTGAACAAGATATATATAAGGAGAGTGTGAGCTAATAGAAAGAATTGAAAAAGACTCATGTTGTATAAAAGTGAGCCATTTAACTTTCTTGTTATAATAATTATATTAACTCTAATTTTCCCAAAAGAGTATTTAATTAATTACCACAAAAGAGTTTAACTATAAATTTACATGTTTAAAAGTTAATACATCATAAATGTAAATTTAACTTATAACATTAACGTCTATTGATAACTTGTATATACACATATTCCACATATATTGTACATATTCCACATATATGAACGATTGAAAATTTGATCAAGATACATATAGAGAGAGTGTGAACTAATAGTAGGAATTGAAAAACAATAAATAAGGGACAAACAATTACAATAACAATTAATAAACAATAAATACCTCTTTGTTTCTGGAGGCAGATTATCAATGTAGCCTGTCTCGCAGCAAAAATGTAGTGACCAGGCCCACACCCTGGCAACTGGCGTACCGATTACGGAGTACCAACTGGGGAAATACCCCTAAAACCTCCTCATCTTAATTAATAGATATGCTTTAAATTTTAATTGGCTGCTTAATTAGGTTAGTATAGATAATAAGATAAAATTTCTAAAAAATTCAAGTTAAATGGTACTAAAAAAAAAAGATAAAAATACTAATAATAAATAAAAGTAAGATACAATATAAATGAAATTAAAGTTAAATTTAAATTCAGTACAATTAGGGACCAGTTGTCGATGCCAAAATAATAAAAAGTAAACAGAGTATTTTATGAACTCGTTGAACCAAGTAAACAAGGGATTATGCTGAACGGTGAGAGAGTGTGCTGAAAAGTAAATAATTAGTCCACACAAAAAAAGGCCATAATCAGGACCGTATTTTTATAATTTTTCATTTAAAAATTTTTATTTTATTTATTTTTTTATTCCATCCTTTTATTTTCCTAAAAAAAAAAAGGGGTAAAAAGCGTACAATAAAAACCTAACTATTCACTAGCCGTTAAGAAAGGATTGAGGTGCACATCGTAGCAAAAATATAAAAATAGTGAATTGAGACGAGAGGCGAGTGCCGGATTCGAACCCCTCAACCTTACGGTCGGGAGTCCGTCACCTTACCTCTGCGCCAATTCGTTTTGTTTACAAAATAGAGCCGCGAAACTTTTTAAAGCCAAACAACTCCTCAGATGCACAGTGAGTTAACTAGTCTCAGTGGACGTAAAATTACAGTGTTAAATCCACTCCGTTACCTGAACTCGCGGTCGCTTGTTCAGGGATAACAGCCATGATGTCTCTTAACTCGAGGGAAACAATCATAGGAGACGTCATAAACAGCCCTTGGGCGTTTCTATGAACTTTTCACCCCAGGGTGATAGGTCGGCAACGACGGATTAACTCATTGCTAATCTGAGGACATTTTTCAAGAAAATTCTTTGAAATTTTGATTAAATAATTTGGAATAGGTTCGATGTCTAGATCTCTATGGATGATCTTTCGACGAACGAACCATGGCACATCAGCAATCATAACCAGGTGTTTATTCTGAAACACCTGAAGTCTCTTGATATTGGTGAGGGAAGTGGAGGCCCAAATCGGGCTACCATAAACCAGAATAGGTCTAATGATAGACTTATAGAGCAGGAACTTGTGTTTGATCGCAAGCCTACTCTTACGAGAAATTAGGCAGTTGAGCTTAATGCTCGCACCAGTTGCTTTAGCAACTGTGTTTTTTAATATGGGAATTAAAAGATAATTTTGCGTCTAAAAACAACCCCAGGTATTCTATATTCAGTTACCCAGGGGACGGGCTGGCCAAAAAGAGTGATACTCCCTAATGGAGAAATAGAAGGCCCACACCCTGTTCCAGAAAGTTCTCTCTCAACGGAGTCTCGCATTCTTCCGCAAAACTCAAAGGGGTCTTCTTTCACCCCCACCAAACTGACCGGTTTTCTTTTGGACCTCACCGTGGGCATGGGAGGTGGCGTCATCTACCATTCCTGGATTCATAAAAAAAAAAGGCTTGGAGGTCGCCACCAATTCATGCAAGGTACGCCGCTAAATATCCTGGTATGTCCTTGCAGTGCTCCTGTCCCTAAACCTGCTCAAACGGCTTTAGCTAGACTAAGGACTGGCCACACTAAGAGTTTGACCTTCAATGGAGACGAGAAGACATATACCCTTTGTCATTGTTCAGCCATCGCGTCTCCTTCTCATCTCATCGATTGTATTGGTGCCTCTGTGAGGCAACTGTTGAATGAGGGGAGGAAGTTTACGAACTATTGATGCAGCATGATCTACTGGACTTGGTTTAGGATTCTAAATCAAGGGGATAAGCAACAACAACAAAAAAAAAAAAAAAAAAGGAAATATACCTTGCCTACACACAATAGGATAATTGCAAGTTATCAACACTACATATATCTTGTTCAAATTTTCAATCGTTCATAAATATTTTTATTCATCCACTCAAGTTCAAATACATTTTTTTGAACTTGTAGTGGATGTCACTGGATGTTAATACAGTTTTTTCAAATATTAATTCATTCATTAAATTTAATTAATTTTAGTTTTTTTAGATTTAAGTTGCATATATCTACCAATATATGGCGCCAGATAAACTTAAAAAATGAATGAAAATTATTTAGAAAGGACTTTATGCAATAGAGTGAAAAAAAAAAAAGTGGGAATTGACTTAAAATTTTTTTTTTTTTATATTACTTGTTTTTTTTTTTTTTATTATTATTTTAAATTGCTGTTAGGCGTTTTGTTCTTACATTAAATTCTAAATTTTATGGATAACCTGTATGTCGGCCCATCAAATAACATTTTTAAATTATTTTTCTATTTTTTATTTCATAAATTAATCCGCATTCGAAACACATTTTTTTTACTATTGCACTTCTTTTCAGAGCACCATTACGCGTAGTATTAAATGCACACTTTATACTTCAGTTTGATTTCGGAGCATCATTATGCAAGTATTAAAAAAGTACACCCTATATACTTAAGCTATATTTTGGAGCATCATTGCACAAATTATGTATTAAAGTACACCCTGTATTTTAAAACTGTTAATTTGTATATCTTTACTTCTTTAATGACACACTTTAACATACAACCAGTACTTAAAGTATTTTTTCTTAGGATATTGAAGCATTTGTGTATATCTTATCCTTGCTAATTGTTAATAAATTTTTTATTTAGTTGCTAATATAGAAATATTCAAACCTAAACTTTGAATTTATATGAATATTATTGCTGTTGTTTCTTATCCCACTTGATCGACAGCCGAGGTATAAATGTTGTGTTATTCTAAGTAGTGTTTTGATATAAAAATTTTATTTATTTATTTAGAAACAATTTAAGTGTTTACAGATTTTTATCTGCATTGGAGATTTATCTAATATATTATTATTTTTTTTTTGAATGAACAAAATTATTTTAGCTCATATTCAGTATAATTTGAACATATGTTTAGTATAAATTAAGTTTTGTTTGGTTGTTTGGGTAACTGCATCATTGCAAAGAATATATATATATATATATATTCTTGCAATTCAAATTGTATTATTGTATATATATATAAATATATATTATTGTCCATATATATTATCGTCATAACAAAATATATATTATCGCGCAACAACCCCATGGTGGGCCACGGCCATCTGACAGTAGTTTCTTTTTTTTTTTACGGGAAGGGTTGTCAATTCCACGCCCAATGCTCTACAGTCATATGAGACCGGCACCTACGATTTAAAGTGTATTCCGAACCACTAAGAACACCCGTGGCACAGTCGGGACTCGAATCCGAAACATGTGACACCAAGCGTCAAAAAGTCAAGGCCATTAGGCTCACATAGGCACGGTGATCATAATTAAAGTCCCACTTTCAAAATGCTGTAAAAAAAAAGAGCCACTCGTCACAGTGAGTTCATGACTGATACTTGAAGAAAAGGGAAACGGTATGGCATCAAAAAGCTCTAAAGTGTATTAATAGATGGCGCTTAAGCGGCAGAAAGAAATGAATTCAGCTGCCAATGATATTTTGAATCGAAATTACAAAGTATTTGGCATGAGTTGCACATTAAACCCACTGTAGTGTTCAATGTGCTTGATTGTTTCGGTTTTTTGACGGAAAAATGGAGCTGTTGCGTCCCTCATGATGATGCAAAATGAAAGAAGCAAACGAGGAGCTAAAGCATAAAGTAGAAAAAGAAGAGCCAAAAATGGAAAAAAGAAAATGAATTATAGGAGCATTAAAAGACAGTTTCAATTAGAAAAATACAACTTCGGCACATTATGCAAAAATATCATGAAAAGGCTTTGATTTTTTTTGTCGCTCTACAGTCATTTTGTGCACACTTTTGGTTAATTAGAGCAGGACCTACAGTTTATCATCGATTCCGAACCACTAACAAACATCCATGCCACCATCAAGATTCAAACCAGAAGCACGTGGTACCAAAAGCCAGAGTGCTAGCCAATTGACCATCAGGCCGCAATGAAAAGAAAAGCGATATTAATTTATATCTGTTGCTATTCAAAAGAGGATTGTTGCAGATTGGTAAAAACATTATTGCAGAGAATGGGTATCTGAATTAGGAATTACTAGTTTTGATCCATTATTGTCGTTAATGGATCAATTAAAGCGAATTCGAGATCATTTTATCGATGCACGGGGGTAGGTTGCTTGTCAAAAGGAGTTAGCAAAAAGCTATAATGACATGAAGATGTTTGATGAAAATTTCAGAAGAGAATTAACGCAGATTGAAAGATAAAAACTGTCAATTCTGGAGACTGGAGAAAAGACTATAGACTGGAATTATACAACAGCTCAAGACGATAGTTTTTTTTTCTTTTTCGTTACTAATGCAGCTGGCAAACACTTAGACAGCTTGGTCTTGGATGCCTTAAGGCAAGCGCTGCACAGACGTTACTCACTTTGCATTACCCAGGGGGAGAGTGTAACTTGAAGATACGGACGTGGTGTAACAATGCCCCCGCGACGCTCAACGATCCTATTAGGACCGGGACCTACGGTTTAAAGTGGATTCCGAACCACTACAAACATCCATGGCACCGCCGGGACTCGAACCCGAAACCTGTGGTACCGAGCGCTAGCCAAGAATAACATCCAGGCCCTAAATTATTGATAATAGGAATTTACCTTTACATTTTAAATATTCTTCACTTTATATTGCAATGCGTATATGAATCAATTGAAACTTTACGATTTTATAACTTTTTTTTTTTTTTTTTGGTTTTCTTTCTAATGCAGCTGGCAAACAGACAGCTTGGTCTTGGATGCCTTAAGGCAAGCGCTGCACAGACATTACTCACTTTGCATTACCCAGGGGGCGCGTATAACTTGAAGATAAGCCACGGACGCGGAGTAACAATGCCCCCGCAACGCTCTACGATCCTATTAGGACCGGGACCTACGGTTTAAAGTGGATTCCGAACCACTACAAACATCCATGGCACCGCCGGGATTCGAACCCGATATCAAAGACGAGAGTTGGAGGATGTTAATTGATTCGATGCCAATTTTAGGGAAAGCTCTTTTGAAATGTTCGTTTGAGTGTTGTGTAGCAAGCTCTATGGTGTGACCTAGGTAGCGTTACATGTCTGGCTTTCTAGTGGCAAAAACTCTCATGATCATGTAAGTGGAATTCATTAAACTTTTACATACTAACAGAACTATGTGGCAATCTGAGAGGAATCTTTTTTATAGAACCTCAGACAATTTTCAGCATTGTCTGTGTTATTGTTATTGTCTATCATTTTAGCAACACCACCTTTCATAAAGCCATCAAATGTTAAATTCGAGATCAATCTTACAAATTGCTTTTACTATTATATCTCATGACTTGAAATTTTTAAATTTAACTGTTTGGCATTATTTTGACACCTGGAAGTCGGCAATTTTTTTATGGAATGGAATGGGCCAAAATGGGATTTAAATCATTAAATTTTTTATGAATAGAAATGCTACTTAATAAGGGAGATCTGAACATAAAATTTAAAAATATTTATTACATTTTTTATAAATGATTGAGAAAAATATTTTCCATTCAATCGTTCACTTACGGAATGCAAACATACAATAATTCAACTACACATTTGAAGTATCACCAAAATTGCAATGAAAATGATATACATCATTTCAATTCTAAAATCAACAATTGCACAATCTTTGTAAAAAAAAGGAACACATTTCACAATTAAAATATATGAAAATAAATAAAAACAGAATTAAATTTAAAAATCACATACACAATAAAATATAACAACAATAATTGCAAACAATAATCATAAAAATAAAGAATAAGTCGAGAATGTTTTTATACATACACTGAACTGGTAAGACACAAAATTATAATTAAAATTTAAACAAAATTAATCAAGAAATATTTTCTAAAATAATATAAGTTTTGTGAAAGAGAAAAATAATTTAAATTATCAAGTAAAAATATACGAGTAATAAGAAACGGATCACTATTTTCCTTATTTGAATATTTTATTATAAGACACAAATGTTAAAATAAAAATCAAAAAGAAATATTTAAGAAGTAATCAGCAAGTTTAAAAAAATAATCATTCAATTAAAATTGAAAAGTATATAATTATCAATACACTCAAAGCCAGTTTTTATGTGTTTTTCTTTTTGTGCATTTTTTGAAATGTGGCACATGAAAAAATATTTTAATCAAGTGCATATCATGAATAAATGGTAATTAAAAAAAATGTAATTTAAAAAGAAAACAACAGATGGCTGTCAAAATAACATGCAAATTAAAAAGAATTCAACAATCTCATTACCATGAATGTTATAAGATCCAAGATGGCCTTCTACGAAAGTGATTTTGAATAAGTTATGCACAAGAAAATCCTCGCACTTGATTGTGATGAATAGTTTTTAATAGTAATAAGTACACATTTTGAAATCTTTAAAGGCAAATAAAACATTTACAAAATGTTTACATGTGTCAATTTTCCTTGTTTCTAGTTACATAGTGCTGTTTTGATTTATATATTTTCAATGTGAGACTTATATGCAGTCTATAGGGACCACATAAAAGAATTATTTTAAATGTGTTACAAACAACATATGTCGTAGTTAACATATATTATGAAGTTTCAGGATATGTTTCTTTTATGCACTTTCTTTTATACAGTCCCGCACAAAAACAGTTTTGAGTGTGCAGGCCTTTCAATATTGGCTCTTATTCTTTTTCAATATTCTGTAGCTCTTTTGTGTCAAGATGGAGGGCATGCTTTTTCGACTTCTTCCTGTGGGAAGTCGGAAGAACCAGCTTTGTCAGATGCATTTGGATGTTCTTCTCTTTCATGTAGAAGTAAGTGACGTGATAGTGAACTTTTCTGTGTAAATCCTTTTTGGCATATCTCGCACACATGAGGTTTATCTTTGGTGTGGATGAGGAAATGACGCGTTAAATCTCCTTTATTGGAAAATCCTTTCTGACACACATCACAAACATACGGTTTTTCTTTGGTATGAACACGATAATGTCCTTTCAAACCACCCGTAAAGGAAAATGTTGCATTGCACAATTCGCAAGAGTGAGGTTTTTCCTTCGTGTGAATTCTCAAATGTTTCCTCAATGTGCATTTGAGAGTAAAGGCTCTTCCACACACAGTGCATACGTTGGATTTTTCATTCGAGTGTGTAAACATGTGGGTATTCAGATGAGACTTTTGAACAAAGGACTTGTCACAAACTTCACACATGTGTGGTTTGAGTCCCTCATGAATGAGCAAATGTTTTTTCAGATCGTATTTTATAAAAAATGTTTTGTTACAAATATTGCAGCTATGAGGTTTTGTTCCTGAATGGAAAATCAAGTGAGTTTTTAAATGGCACTTTTGAGTAAAGGATTTATTGCATGCACTGCAAACAAAAGACTTGCCTGTTTGCTGTTGGGACATTCTTCCTCTCATCTGCTTATTCTACAAAATTCTTCTTTTAACTGTAATGAAAAATACATTCACAATAAATTAACATAAAAAAGTTACTGAATTCATATAAATAGGTAAT
Organism: Caerostris extrusa; assembly: GCA_021605095.1. Lineage (NCBI taxonomy): Eukaryota > Metazoa > Arthropoda > Arachnida > Araneae > Araneidae > Caerostris > Caerostris extrusa. The sequence continues at coordinate 90,712 of BPLR01018824.1, forward strand.
AAATAAATAATAAATATTTATAAAAATCTCAAATTTATAAAATACTTAATATAGAGAAAAAAATTCACAATTAATCCATTAACCAATTGTTATTTTATGATGAACGAAAAATAATGAAATTTAGAATTGCTTCACTGCTTTCAATTTTTCTAGAATCTAAAAGATCATACACAAAGTAATTTAATGAGGATTTAAAGCAAGCATGGAAAAATTTGAAATGATTTTCTTTTTAACTTGATATTATAGTATACATATTAGTAAAAGATTACCCACTTCAAGTATTTAAATTTAATATTAGCACATAAACAATTAATTAAAATTTTTTTTTTTTTTTAAATCTTAAAACCAATTCTCAGTCTAATCCTTCAATGTAATACCTATTTTAATTACATTTTATCTTAAATGTACTATCCATTTTACATATGTTACTTAATTCTCAATTTTTTTTTTCAAAGGTTAATATGAAATTAAAAAACATACATGGCAACAAAACACTTTTAAAATAATACAATCCAATAAAATTTTTCATAAAAAGTATATTTCTTATTTTCAGAGACATAAATGAAAAATATTTAAAACAAATATAAAATTTACCTAAAACCTTCTTTATGCAAATTTTTTACGCAACTGGGACATCATCAAAAATAATTCTTTATGTAATTTTTATTCATTGCAATTAGCCCAACATCTGGTTGAAAAAAAATTCATAATTCTACAAAATTCTGAGAATTTTATTTTAAAGAAAGTATTCTAAGAAAAGTCCTCAACTATTTAAAGACCTATAATCAAAAAATATTTTTAAGATAGTTTAATCGGTCCCACTTTAAACAAATAATATATGTGGAATTAAATGAAAACTATTTAAAAGCTTATGTAAAACGAAGATATTAAAATAATTTAATTTTTAATAGCAAAAAATTTCTTTTAATTAATTTATTGAAATTCAACAACTCTACAAGAATTAGTAAAAATAAGGTGTAGATATATGTTAGTTGAAAAAACTGATTACTCAAATTAAATTAACATTTAGAGGAAAAAAAAAAAAACATAACTATTATTAAAATAATTTTAAGAAAACCAAAAATGTTATGTCAGATCATTGAAAAATAATAATAGTAACTTATTATTATTTTTTCTTTTTCTAAATTGAATTTTAAGTGCAATTTTAAAGAGTCAACTAAGTTTATAATTAAAAAGAACATTTAGAATTTTTGAATATGTCATATAGACCAAAACAATGCTAAGATTTTATGTCACATTATTTTTTAATTAAAATAATTAAATTAATTATTAAAATATATAAAATGCTTAACAGATTTGTTTTTGATAATTGGTATAAAAAAACACAGCTTAAAAACCACTTCGATTTTATTCTTCTCGATTGTAAGTAACATTAAAAAAAGCTACAAATTTCTATTAGATTATACATATATAAAGTAAGTTATAATTATTTTTAAATAAATCTATTTCCACAAAAAAAGAATTTTGAAATTCAAAACTCGGTAAGCAAACCTTTTATGACATAATGCTCAAATGAAAAACAGTATTTGCTGGTATGACCCTTGTTGTACAGTGACATTCTTAAAAATTTGTCTATATGAATTTGAGTTATAGATACATTCTCTGTGTCTATATTAGACCAAACCATATTACATCAATCAATGTTAATGTGAGTTGCCAGCAATTAGCATAACAAAACTTTTCATTGTCTATAAATAAATAGTAATTGAGAGTACAAAATCTTACCTGCAACATAATATTTCATATTTATATAGGAACTTTATTGTAGTAAGAGGATATTTTAAGATAATTTAGGTTTTAGCATAGTTTTAAATTGATTTTTTTTTTTTATGTTCCTGCAGAAAAAAATTTAGATATTGATGTTTAAATATTACAGTATAAAAAGTAGTAATTGATATATTACGAAGTTAGATATTTGGTATTGTAAATATATAGGAAATGGATATTATATATTTCACTTTTATACATTCATTTCTCCATATTACATAAAATAAATTCTTTAATTATAGATGATGGAAGATATTCACAAGTACCAAAAATAAGTAACATTTCAGATACTAAAAAAAGAGGAAAAGAATAATTAAAAAGAATGTATACAAAAATTCTTAATGCAAGGATATAAAATAAAATTAAAAATATTGTGAAAAACTATTAAAATAATCCACTTATGAGCTCTGATACAGCTTTATTATTGTATCTTCTAAAAATATTTAAAAGCTTTGTCAGATTCCTTTTATAAAAAATATTTTTCATGCTTATTGAAATTTTAACAAAATAAAGTTTAAATAACTAAAGTTTTCAGACTGTTTAAGACCAAATATTTTTCTAAGAATTTACAATGGTGATAAGATTCTATATTAAATTGTGTAAAAAAATGAATAAAAAAATAATTTATTACTATATTATTAATTCATTATTTATAAAGGATTCTGAATATTTTTGAGAAATTATATCTTCAAATACTTTATTGATTAATTACAAATTATTTGTAGAATTACACATCATCTAAATTTTGTGAATTCTGTACTTGCATCAATATTAACAAGAACAAAAGGATTTTATGTAAGAAAACAGATTAAAATCAAACTCAATTAACTGTGAAATATACAAAATAAAGCTGAACGAGAAAAACAAAATACACAGGCATTCAAGTATTCTTCCACAGGAAAAGCAACAGCAAAACAAAAACAGCAAATAACACAGAAAGCAAACAGACATGCACAGAAAGCTCAAAAGAGATACATAGTGCAAAAAATGAATAAATAAAATCAAACTTTTTAAAAATATCCACTATGAATAACTGCAAGTAATCTTTACAAAAAACAATTAAAAAAAATTAATGATATCTTTCCAAAACCACCTACTAAAAATGTCTGGAAATATGACACCATTTTTTTTCTTGATAATATTGAAAAATAAAGGATTTTCTAAAACTAATAATCTGTAAGAAAATATATATTAATATCACATATAACCTGGCATTGCATGGCTCCAGAAATAAAATTTATTAACTCCTACATTTAGATTCCAATCAGTTCAAGGCAGAATCTTCACTTTTTCAATTCTAGCATTAGCCCTTCTCCACCTATTAGATTCATTCCAATATTACCACTATTTCTAAAGAACAACAAGTTGCTTTTCAGTTAGAGTCAGTTACAGTATGATTGAATAGTTTTCTTTTCTTATGTAACATTATAAATTTAACTACAAAAAAAAAAAAACAAAACAAGTATTTTTCCCAACCTCCCCCATGTTATCAAACTTTGAATATCCAGAAATTGGGCAATGGAGAATTCCAGTCAGAAAGAATAAAACTCACATAATACAACAATATAAATAATCATGCCAACCATGGAACGTCTCTAAACTAACAAATAAGAATTATATATATATGAATATATATAAGAAAACTTGAATTAAAAAAGGAAATTACAGATATTAAAAAAAAAAAAAAAAATATTTTGTAAATTATTTTTTCAACGCATTTCAAATGAATTTCTTTCAGCTCTAGAAACATGTTGACAAATGAAGTGACTTAGTAATTCCTTATCACAGAATCCTTTGATCATTAATTGTTAATCCATTTATTATTATTATGGTAGATTTGGAAGAAGTGAAAATTATAAAAATGTTAGCAATATCTAACTGTAAAGTTGTAAATATATTAAAATGATAAATGAAGATCATAATATTGATTTTGATATTAGAAGTGTTTTTTTTAGTTAAAAAATTATATGCAAATGAAAGTAGGTTTACATATATAATATTTTATCTTAAAATAAATTAATTTATCAATAATAATAAATTATTTCATTTGCTGCCATTATAGCTTTTTAATGAAAAGGAATTTTATAATTTATTTTTTTGAGTTTTAAATTCAAAATATGTGAAACATTCTAATGTGGATTAAATTAACTAATGAACTACAGAAAAGTTAAAATAAATTAGAAAATTTATTTCATTCTTTTTTACTTGTATTATTCCTTAAGAATAAGAATTCAAAAAAGAAAAAAAAGAATTTAATAGCATTTATTCAATGCAAATGCCATCATTGTTTTTAAGGAACAGAAATATAAACTATCCATTTCTCTTCTTTTCACATAATAATATGACAAGTAATCATGTGAACAAAACATGTAATTAAAATTATATATTTTATATAACATAAATGTATGTTTACATAATTGAAATTATATATTTTAGTGCTTGATAAAAAAAAAAAAAAAAAAATTAAAAAACAGTACATAGCACTATTTAAAATTGTTTTTTTTTTTTTTTTTTTTTTCCTTTAACAACTAATCATGCTTTAATTATAAGCCAATAAAAAATATTTTATCTATAAAATGAGAAATTTTAAAAATGAAAATTAATGACATAAAAAAAAGGTGAATTTTATTTTAAAAAAAAACTTTAAACTTCATGTTTATTTTTTTTCAAAAGTTTTCATGTCAATTTGTAAAAAACTTTATTGTATATAAAAGACATTATAAAGGCAGTGATGAACTGACAATGAATAAAGTATATGTTTGTAAAAAAAAAATCTGTATACAGAATGTCAAGATTTGATATTGATGTGAAGAAAACATTTATATAAATGTTTTATTAATTAAATTAAAAATTATAAATACAAAAAAAAAAAAAAAAACTACATTTTCCTACATCGATAACTAGTTATTCATAAACCATTATATCATAACCACATTGTTTTAAAATAGACATCTGGGTTGTATCTCTTTATGCCAAATACTTTTATAATAAAAAGTATTCAAAGTAGAATATAATTTTGTCATAAAATATTATCTATTCCCAAAATTTCTTGGAGATATTTAAGTATTAAGTAATCTTAGAAATATTAAGCATTATTATTAAATAAAGATTTCAAAGGTATTTACTTAAATTCACTCAGGAAATAAAAGGCTTTTTAAGAACTCAGGCATTGTGGGAATATTCCTTTTCTGGTTTGCAAATAGGATCAGCAAAAATAGTTTTACTATTAATTTATTTTATTAAGTATTTCATTAACTTATTTTGCTAATCATGATTATAGATATTAGACAGCAATTAGGCAACAATTTTTAACAGAATTAATTAAATCAATCATTACCACAGTATCAATCATAGCATCTAGAACTTGGTTTTAATGTAAATACTCCTCTTGATGTGGAATTTTTAAACATTCTTTGTGTCAAAGAAAGTGTCCCAATGAATTGATACATTTTTTCAAGGATTCTTCTATTTATCCAAAGGTCAGCAGCTATAATTAACATATTCAAATAAATACCTTTTCCTTTCCAGTTCATATTAATACTTGAATAGTTATATACTATAATACTGCATAGCAAAAACATAACATAAACAATTTTGTTTGATTCACTAGTACAAATAAGGAAATTTGTCATTTACTTCCATGCAAGCACAGAAAATGCTTCACATATTTTTATTAAAAAAAAACAAAAAACATACACTTTTGCATTTTTTAATAAAATGAAGGTGCAAAGAATAAATACAAAAAAATTTTGCTTTACATAAAACTATTTAATAACCTATTTTGCAGCATTAATATAACCATCAACCTTTCTATATATGACTTCTTTTTTTTTTTTTTTTTTTGTAAGATGTTTTAATATTATGCTATATCTGCATATAAGAATGATGTATTTAAATCATATATATATATATAAGGATTCAAATTTATAATTATATTAAAAAAATAAAATTATAAAAAATAAATTATATTTATTAAAAAATATTTTTAAAAGCTGAGAGTAAAAGGAAGTACTTCTTATAAATAGTTAATTTGAAAACTAAAAGCTTATGTTAAATTTTTTAAAAAATTCACATAAATAGAAACTTTTTTAAACAATCTATTTTAAAGGATGACTGTTGTTATGTGAATATTAATTTTTTTACATATTGTAATTTATTTACAAAATAAAATTTGACTAATTAAAAATTTCGGAATAAAAGATACTTTTATTATCAACATCAATTTTATTAGAAAAAATTAAATTTTTCCTATGAAAATAAATGTTTAAAAATTTGCTAATTTTATTAATCACAAAATCCAAAAACAAAATGGGAACTTAAATGATATTTGACGAGAATATTTATATAGACATAAATTTAAATTACTGTAAAAGACTAAAATTAAAACGAAAATAAAAAACTTGACTTTAGATTTATGCTCGCTGGTGCTGCTTTATCTCAATTTATCCAAATGCTGTTAAAAAATAATAGAGAAATAAGAAATGAAAAAAAAAGGGGAAAGAAATTAAAACATTTATCATTTCATTGCTTATGATGGATCACAAATTAAATTGTAATTTAAACATATCATTTAAAAGAATCAATGCTTACAGATACATCGGCACTTGTTTGGTTCTTATCGGATTTTTACAAACAATACGATTATTATAATATATTATTAGATTATTAATATAATTAGATTTAATAATATTATAAGAACTTACTTTGTCTTAGTGGTTGCTTATGGTTAGTGTCGCAAGCTAGTATTAGTGTTGGTTCGAATCGAATAAATGGTACAAATCATTACATCAGTATTTATGATATGAACCATTCGTTTTAAATGATTCGTATCCAATAGGATATACGACAGCAATTAATTTTGGGGTTCAGCCGCTTAGAGTAGTAATTACTCTATGTAGTAACAGTACTATTCCAAGTTGCGCTTGCATTACTTAGTATCGTATCGTTGATTCGTATTTCCTGACTCGCATCGAACTTAAATCGTATCAGTTCATATGATTCCAGAAATACGGATTTGTTATTGTTGGGTGTTGGGGAAATTCATGGTACAGAAATATGGATTCGGTGAACAAATGAATTACGAATAATAAGCATTAACATTGGATTATATTATAGTGTGCCTATTTAATTGTTAGGTGGTCGAGGAACAATAAATATTATATATAACTAGCTTTGTCCTGTCTCAGAAAATAAAATTATTAATTTTTTTACATCAAAGGGATAATTTAGTAATATAGTATTTTAATGTGAACAATGAATTTGTAGGTTATTTATTTAGTATTGCATAAATATTAAAAGATTCAATGTATAATATATATATTTGAAAATGTTTGATTTCTAGATGCAATACTTTTGTTTATTTTATTTTTATTAAAACCTTTTAATGAGCTAAAAATACATAATTTTCATGTTATATTTATTGATCAGTTAAAGCCTGACAGCTAAAACTAAGCTCCTTGTTTTCCTGTAGTTTGCAAGCAAGCATTAGCAATTTTTGCAAGTAGTAGCAATTTTTCTACTCTTAATTGTAGATATTGCCACGTTTAAAGTAGATTGATCTAAAATCAATCGCAGCAATTTTAAGTGATTGGCCTTGTGCTTTGATTATAGACAAAGCAAAAGCTAAAATTAATGTATGTATATATATATTTTTTTCTAATGCAGCTGGAAAATACTTAGACACTTAGTCTTGGATGCCTTAAAGCGCTGCACAGACAGTCACTTTGCATTACCCAGGGGGCTCGTTTAACTTGAAAATAAGCCACAGACGCGGATTAACAATGCCCCCGCAACGCTCTATATCGGAAATATAATCTTTTGAATTCGAATGTCATATTAGATATCATCAACAGTATCGTGGGAATAAAGACATATTTTTCTTTATTACAGCTAGTCAAAAATAGATAATCAAATATAAATTAGTAATACATTAAAATTTTTTTTGTTGTTGTTTGTTTCGTATTTTCATAAGTGGTAACATCATAAAAATATTTATAATTTGTTAGCTATATGTTATAAGAACAATCTCGAAATAATCAATAATTTATCTTAATAATTATTTAAAGTATTATATATTTCTGTTCTTATTTACTATAAATAAAAATTCTGCAAATAACTACCAAAGTAGCAATAAAATAGTCATTTTATCGTTCGGAAAAGAAGTTACGAATTCTTCTAATTATTGTATTCCTAAAGAAATTGGCAGAACATTGCCGAAATATTTTCGAATTGCAAGACGCGTACAGGAACTACAAGATTGGCCTCAGGGGTACAGTATTCTAGATTTCAACCTCTCTCGCAATTATATAATTGGTGTGGAATAGAGAAAAGAAATAATAACCATTAAATACAAACTCATAATTCAGTGCAAAAACAGAAATATTCCTACTCAAGAAATTTCCTTTTCTTTTTTCATATTAAAAATTTTTAAAAGTTTTCCAAAAAAAAAAAAAAATTGCCAAATACCAAAATTAAATTGCACATAAAATGTTGGTTCTGATTATCACAGCAGCTGCTATCAATCTTATTTCTGGTTATCATCAGAAACAAGTTTGAATTAAGAAAGTTAAGAATCTTTTAAAATATTTGATAAAAACAATAAGTTATTTGATTTTTAAAGATAATTTGCAAAAAAAAAAAGGTTTTAAAAAAAAAAACAAAATTGCAAACAAAAGTAAATGAAACTTGAGTGCAATTAAGGAAAGTTATCATTTAAATAAATTAATGAATAAAATTTTACTTTGCAGTCTGTATCTTTTTTATGTCATAGGGCTCACCGCATGTTTCTTGTTTTATACATTATATTATGATCTATTTCTTTTAAATTCCGAACCACTACAAACACCCATGGCACCGCCTTGGATGTTTCCTTTTGTAGTTAACTACAAATTTTAAAAACAAAATAATCTTTGTAAAACTAGCGAAATTTTTTAAAAATTGTGTTCTAAAAATTTTACTCAGTATTTGTATGAGACCAGCAGTTGTAGCATTTTTTAGCCACTGAGTAGATTAAATTTATTCAAATATTGAAATAACCTATATTGAAAATACATTATTTTTAAATTTATGCAAAGACTTTTATTTAATTATGTTTAATTTTAATGATTTAAATTTATTTATATTTTAAATTATTTTTAGCTTCATTTTCTTTATCATTCATCCATTAAATTTCATTAATCTTTTTTACAATTGCTATAGAAAAGTTTTTCTAAAATGTTTTTTTTTTTTTATATATATATAATCTTCCACATCTTAGGAAAACATTTCGTGCATTATCTTCATAATTATTATTTCTTACATTTCATTCTCCTTTTACATATCTGCAGATAAATTCAAAAGAAAGATCCGTGTAGAATATGAAGTTTCATTATATTATATTTTATTTACTTATTTTTTTTTCCGTCGGAAATGATTCAAAACAATGCTTATTAAACAAGTGAAAAATGTAAAAGGTAAGCATATTACGCATTCCTTTTTTTTTTACCAATATATTAAAAAGAATGAAAAGCATTTAAAAATGTTAACAATTTTTTTAAATTTTTCTTTAGAAAATGAAAATAATTTTCTATAGAAACCCAAACTCTTATTTAGTAATAGTTTTGAAAAAAAAAATAAAGATATCCAAAAATTAATGAATCATTGGATTTTAACTGATTTTTTTAAAATATATTAATATTTATGATACACTTAAAACATTAACTAGATAAACGTTAGGTACATTTTATAAGTACTTATACATTTTTTTTTTTTTTGTACTTTCAAAAAAAAAAAAAAAAAAAAAAAAATGCTTTTAAATGGGCGTATGTGAAGAAAAACTGTAAAGCTAACAAAAAAGGAATATCTTTCACAGATTTTATATAAAATATTACTAATTTAATAATAATTATTGAAAAATTATGCAATCTAATATATTGCCATGATAAATAAGCTAAAACGTTAAAGCACAATAATCTTGGTTTTCTTTTTTGGACAGTTACTTTTTTTTATAGGAAATTCTTAGAAAAAAAAGAATAATTTTACACTCACCGCAATACAACTAACTGCACAAAAACAAATTAATGTTCTAAATTAAAAAAAAATCTAATGAAAGAAATGCAATGGTATCATTCTGAGCATATAGGAAAACTACATAACTGTGATATATATATTAAGAATGAGAAATTAGGCCTAATGGGTAACATTAGAGTAGCATTTCGTTCCAAAGAGAGAAGAATGCATATTCTTAACAAGTACATATTAACAACCTATTACTCAAATTTAACAATAGATAAGCAGAGTTGTGGATTATAGATCATATTACATTCAATTAGTGTTTTGTGCTAATGAGAACAACCAGTCATTCAAATCTGATAGCAGATATTCAGTGTCATGGTTAATGAGACCTCATCAAATTAGCTATTGTCTTCACATGTCGAAACATATGGACTACACCACGAGTTATTGCATCGTGATTGGTGATAGATCATGGGCTGAAAAAGTGTCTATTTCAATAAGAATGAGGGAAGGTGATCCCCCTCCCCTCTTGAACGGATTTTCTTAGGGGTCTTCTAGGTTTTTGGAGAAGGAAGGGAAGTCAGTGCGGTGATGAGTCGACAAGAAGTGCTGCTTTTTCATTTTTTTTTTCTGAAAGTGATTGAATAGATTAGTTTTCGCTTTGTGGTTTCGTGAATCATGCCGTGTGATAATTAAGGTCTGTAACGACCTGGTGAAATAAATTAGTCGTAGACTTGACAACTTTGAAAATCACCACCTTTGGAGTGAACTGCACTTGCGAATTAAATTTAATTCTTTATTTTTAATTCTTTTGTAAATTATAATTTGTAGTAAAAAGTGTTCTGCACACACACACACATATATATATATATATAATGCTTGCAAGTAAAAATTAAAGTGTTCCCATGAACCTGAAAATGACTCTCTTCTTGAAGCCGTTATAGTGTTGTAAGTCCACTATAGGCCGAGACGTTACATTAGCTACATTTGGTAGTCGTGGGTCCAAACGAACTATCGTTTAGTCCAGAGCAGACCAAACAATGCAGGAGCGACGCCACCCAAAGTAAAGTGATGTAAATTTTTGACTTGAGGAATGCAATAATTTTTAAAGCCTCTTGGTAGCTTGTTTTAAAAAAACACTATCATTTTAGCTACTGGGGCTTGTCTAATGATGTCATCAAACTGGTAGAATTCTCATTTGATCTTATGAATTTTTTCATCTATTTTTTATCTGATTAGTTGGAGACATGTAATTTTTAATTGTAACTGTGTGATTAAATTTTTACACCTGGAAGTCGTCCTTTTTTTAGTTAGAACTTAGGAGAGGCCAAAATAAGATTTTACGCTATCAAAAGAAATGATACAAAATATTTATTGTTATAAATTGTATTTACACATTATCACAAATAATATTTTCTCATAAATCATTCAGTACTGAACATAGAAATAAAATAATTCTGTTACAAACTATTAGAAACATTCTCCAAGAAGAATCGTCAAAGGCATAAATGAAAATGTTTATGTTTATTTCCAATTTTAAAATTAAACATATATGCAATTTAGTCTTAAATATTAACTGAAACTGTACACATTTTACAATTAAAATATACCAAATGCATACAAGCAGAGCTAAAAGTAAAAACCACGAATACCTGTAACTGAAAACGTAAAATGAATACGATGACATTGCAGATAAACTAAACCAGTAAATATGATTCTCGTAAAAAAAAAAAAAAAACTTTTGTGAAAAAGTTAAATAGTTTAGTTAACAAAGTAAGAAATATGACTAAAAACATATTACTACTTTAATTACTCAAAATATATCATAAGGTGAAAATTATATTTTTAAATACAAAGCATAAACAGGAAACAATTAAAATTAAATTAAATTAACAATTAACAATTATGGTTTTTATTCCTTTTCAGTATTCTATGGCTCCTTCGTATCACGCGGGAGAATATGTTCCTTTAAAAGAATCAGCTTTGTGAAATGCATCAGAATTTGGTAGTTTTTCATTTTCATGTAGAAATCAGTGACATAATAAATATGTTTTCTGATAAAATCCTTTTCGGCATATGGTACACACAGCTTTAGATGAAATGATAAATCTATTGTCATTAGCTTTTTATGTATGAAATGATAAAATTGTCATTATCTAAATATTTTATCATGAGGCACAAATGTTAATATACAAAGCAAAAACTGGAATATTTAAACAGTAAATATTCACTGTATTAATTACTAGCACTGGAATGTTAAGCAATGTTTAAAAAATAATCAATGAATTAAAATTGAAAAGTATAAAATTATAAATACATTCAAGCCTGTTTTTATGTGATTCTTTTTTTTTTGTGCGGTATAAAAAAGAAGCCCATCAAATGCATATTGTGAAGAAAAGCTAATTAAAAAATGTAATTTAAAAAAAAAACAGTAGGTTGCTATCAAAATAACATGAAAATTAAAAAGAATCCAACAGATTCACTCACCCGATAGTACATCATCTCATTACCACTAATGTTAATAGATGCGAGATAGTATCTCCAAGTGACGAAACTGATTTTGAACAAGTTCTCCACAAGAAACTTCTTGCATTTGACAGCGATGAATAGTTTATTAAATGCTCATTTGGAATCTTTAAAAGCAAATGAAACATTTACAAATATTCCAGTATTTCAATTAAATTTTTACCTTGTTTCTAACTACATCGCGAGGTTTTGATTTACATATTTTCTGTGAGAGACTTTTTTTGAAGTGGTCCCTACTAACGTCAAATATATTTTTTTTACATGTATTACCAACAATATATTTCTTAGTTGCTTATGAAGTTTCAGGATAAATTTTTTATGCAATTTCATTTATGCTGTCCCTATCCCCCGCACAAAAAACAAGTTTGAATGTACACGGCTTTCAATATTGACTCTTATTCTTCTTCAATATACTGTAGCTCCTTTTTGTCATGATGGAGGACATGTTTTTTCGAGATGTTCTTCCTGTGGGAAGAAGGAAGAACCAGCTTTGTCAGATGCATTAGGATTTGGATAATTTTCTCTTTCATGAACAAGTAAGTGACGAGATAGTGATCCTTTCTGAGAAAACCCTTTTCGACATATCTCACACACATGGGGCTTCTCTTTCGTGTGGGTGAGAAAATGACGAGACAAATCTCCCTTTCGAGCAAATCCTTTCTGGCATTTTTCACATACATATGGTTTTTCTTCTGTATGGATGCGGTAATGTATTTTCAAATTACCTACAAAAGAAAATGCTGCATCACAGAATTGACAAGAGTGGAGCTTTTCCTTTGTGTGAGTCACTAAATGTTTTTTCAAAGTGCTTTTGTTACCAAAGGATTTTTCACACAATGTGCACTTGTGGAGCTTCTCTACTGTGTGTGCTCCTTCATGTACAAGTAAGTGTCTTGCTAGCTGCCATTTCAGACGAAATCCCTTTTCACATATGTTACACACATGAGGTTTCGTGTGGGTGGCCAAATGACGCATTAAATTTGAATTTCGAGAAAATCCTCTGTGACATTCTTCACAAACATATGGTTTTTCTCCGGTATGGACACGGCAATGCATTTTCAAATCATCTGCAAAACAAAATGTGGCATTGCACAATTGACAAGAGTGGGGCTTTTTCCTTGGTGTATCGCCTCAAATGCTTTAACAAAGTGCTTTTATCAAAAAAGGTTTTTTCACACAAAGTGCATTTGTTGAATTCTTCTGTGTGTGCTCCTTTATGTACAGGTAAGTGGCATTTTAGTCGCCATTTCTGACTAAATCCCTTTTGACATATGTTACACACATGAGGTTTCGGTTTTGAGTGGATGAGCAAGTGGCGTATTAAATTTGAATTTCGTGAAAATCTTCTCTGACATTTATCACATGCATATGGTTTTTCTTCGGCATGTTCGTTGTGCATTACTTTTGAATGAGTAAGCATGTGATTTTTTAGATCAAGCTCTTGAGCAAAAGATTCATAGCATACTTCACAAATATGCGGTTTGAGTCCGGCGTGATGAATCAGAAGATGCCGCTTCAGAGTGTTTTTCAAGAAAAATCTTTTGTAACAAATATGACACTCATGAGCCTTTATTCCTGAATGGTATATCAAATGTCTTTCTAAATGATCTCTCTGATAAAATTTTTTACTGCATAAATTGCAAACAAAAGACTTGTCATCTTCGTCTATACTTTGCAGTTGGGACATTTCTGCATGCCTTTTCTTCTTTATAACTAAAAGGGGAAAAAAATCCCATTTACAATAAATTAATATAAGAAAATTACTTTGGTGTTATGTTACATCAGAATAAAATATAAATAAATTTTACATTTTATGTAAAACTTCTTGGAATGTTTCATGTGTTGGTGTTTCTTATCTCACTTGGTCGAAAGCAATATCTAGATCAAGTTCATGAACCCGTGGTGAGTCATGATAAAGGGTAAAAATTCAGCTTCTTTTTGTACTTGACCTTGTGGTACAAAAACATGAAGCACCCAAAGTAAGAAGCCTGACTTTTACCCCCACAAGAGTTATATCCTCTGGCATTGGGTATCCATTTTAGTCATCACCCCTGGCATTGGGTACCAAGCACAGGCTACAGTGGAGCTATTCTAACTTGGACTCACACGGAGAAATTATCTCCAAATTATCTTTAAAAAAGATCATGACATATTGAATACAACAATATGGCATGATCTTTTGAAATTAATACAACAATAGTAAGCAATTTTTTTTTTTGTTAAATGTTTAGCAGGGCTGTTTTGTTATTTTATATTGATATGGTGTTTTTTTACATTATTTTACTAAGAGGAATATGAATTTTTCGGTCCCCCAACTGTAAATGATATATTTGTTAATGATTTTACCTTTATCAACTATATTTACTATATTTGGACTTAAAGAAAATATAACTAATTTATGATGTTTTTAAAATTCTATGAAATTTTTCACAACAAATTTAAAGAATGACTGAGTGAATAAAAAGTTAAATAAAAAGTTATTCTTATTCCAGATATTTACTTCATTTATATATACACACAATGAATGTGAATCAACTTGACTTGACCACAACTTGAGTGTAAATCAATTTTCCATTCAATCTCAAATTCTGATTGTAAACAAAATATATGACTATTTCTAAAGGAAAAAAAAAAAAATGATCTTACTGATATTTTTCCTTCAAACATTTTTCAATGAAAAATTAAAATGTATCTTGATCAATAGCAAATGTTTTGGGTGGATTAAAAGTTCCCTATTTGAAGATACATAAACATTATTTAAAACAAATTTTCAAGTTAAGTACAATTCTTCATGATAATTTACATCAATTTCTGGGCAGCTTTTGTGATATGAGGTAATATCCTAATATACTTTGTTCCACAGACAACGAGTTTTAGTTTGGACTGTTCAATATTACATCATTTACTAATCTATTTGATGTATGATATAGATCACATACAAGAAAAAAAATCTCCTTTAACTGCTACAACCTAATGAATTGAATAAACGAAATAAAAAAAAAGTACAAAATATTGTCACTTATATAATTTATAATTTACAATTAATCGATACACTTTTCAATATAAACATAAAAAAAAAAAAAAAAAAAAAACATTTTTTTCTTTTTAATGTACAAAAGCCACATACTTAAAAGTATATCAGTTGTACTTATGATAATAACATTTTTTAGCTTACAAATAATAGTTTACATTTAATATATCAAATAATAATAAACAAATAAAATATGTTAAAAAATGTACTTTGAAATAATTTTTTAAACTGAATGAAAATTATTAATTAAGAAGGTTAAACCTTATTTCAATTGAAATACAAAATAATATTAAAAAGTAAATATTTAGTATAAATTTAAAAAAAAAAAAATTGCTAATTTACATTTAATAAATATTATTTTAATAAAATGTTTGAAATAGAAATAAGGATCATAAATCAAATATTATTCAAGACTTCTCTACTAACTAACTGTTAAGTTATTTTATAATTATTTATTTTGAATGAATTCATCCTAATCCAGTCTGAATCATGAAATAATATGAAATTTGAACAAGCACAAACAAACATATTAAAAATAAATATTTATGAAGAAAGTTGGCGAAAAAATTATAGCCTCTAAATAATAGTAAATCAAGAATTTTTTTAATTTTCCATAAATATATTTAAATAAATAAATGTGAATAAAAATACATTTAATTGAATAGGAATCAAATAAAATCCAAACACAAATTTTTTATTTTAATTTATTAATTGAAAAAAAATAGTTTTTTTTTTTTATTTCAAACATACATCCCTCTTTTTTTCCTATATTACAATGAAATGATGTTATTTAATTTGCAATACTGATTTTATGTTGTAAAATGATAATTTATTATTAAAAAAGCAATAATTTTTATTAGCAATCAAGAATCTATTAAAATAAATCCATAAAAAAAATACTAAAATAACTAAGGCTGTGAAAACAAAGAAGTATGTGAAGTATGTTATAAAAGTTACTTTAGTTTTATTTCAGATACAAAAAATTATAAATGATTAAAATTAAAAACTGAAATCCACTCACTGATTTCAATTTATCACATGTGAACATACTTTACTGGGCATATACATATGGGAGTATATTGCTGTTCAATAATTATCAAATTCAACAGCCACTGGAATGTACCAAAATTTGATAACTTTAGAACTTCATGAAGAAGTATTTGTTCAAATATTACTAGAAGCAGACAGAGATGTTCTGTTAAGTGATGGTTAAATTAACTTTTATAACATAAACTCATCTTGAGATATTATATTGAGGAAATTGAAACAATTTATTTATATTTTAAAAAATAGATTCAAAACGAAATACAGAGCATATGACTTAATGTTAGTCAGTCGTTAAATTTAGCAACACATATTTCACGCCAGTTTATAAACACACATTAATAAAATCATTCAAAAATCAGGGTTTATTTTAAATAAAAGTTTTTGAAATGTTTGTGTTGTACAAGGAGATTAATCCATTTTAAATAATAATTTATACTCTTTGTCAATTATGTTAATGCATGATAAAGAATTTTTATGTATTATTGTTTTTAAGTTTTAGGAAACACAAACAATATAGAAATATTTATCTAATTTATTTAATATCAGGAATAAGTTACTTCTTTTATCACAATATTTGCTAAATATCAAACTTTTACATTTGGATAATTTGTTATTATTGCATACATAGCATTAAGAATTTTTATTTTATGATAATATTGAATTTATTTTTATAACATAGGTGGGGAAGACAAGTAATTATTTTCATTTAAAATATATAATTGAAAATTTTTTTCAACAGCTGGAAACAAATTTAAAAACAACAACAACCTTGATCTGAGAAAATTTCAGTTAATAGTTAACTAGGATACCTCACATGACTCTTTACATGGCCCTATAATATTATCATTATTTGGTATTAATAACATTGAATTAATAGTGATGAGCATTGCTGTCAAAATAAAAATTTATAATTTATACTTCTTACATATTTTATGTACTTAGTTTTAATGCATTATTAAACTTAAATAAAAATTTAAATTTAGTAATATAAAACTATATTGCTAATAATGCAGAAATCAAAATTAAAATTTTTTTTTCTAACATCTACATTATAAGTAGAAAACATTAAAAGGAAAATAAAACTTATCAGTGTATTTCAATACAGAAATAAATTCATAATGCAATGGTATATAGCAATTATTAGGTTGAATTTTTTTTTATTATTATAAAAATTTGATATTTTAAACATTATAAATGTCTTCTCATCAATGTGCATTATACTATGGAACCATCCTAATGCTCTCACAAAAAAATTCTCTTTTAAAATATTCACACATGTTATTCATATATAAATTAAATTACCTCTATTAAAATTTGAATGGCCTAGTGGCTGGCACTCTAGCCTTTAGTATCACAGGCTTCAAGGTTCGAATCCTGGCGGTGGCATGCATATTTATTAGTGGCTTGGAATCCACATTAAACTATTGGTCCCAGACTGCTTAGCCCTCGAGTGCACATGATGACCGTAGAGCGATAAACCAAACCAATATATTAAAACTTGAAGCATTTTAAGCGTTGAAGTCACAATGTTAAATTTGCTTAAAGGTTTATTTCATTTTCTTACTTTTAATAATGACACTGTATTAACTTCTGTAGATTTTAGTTCCTTATTAGAATAAATTTACTTAGTTAAATTTACTTGAAAAATAACTATTCAATATATATATATATGCATATGATTAAAATATTTTCAGCTTAGTGCAATAATTAAAAGTATTTTTATTATATCTATATGCCTGACATTTAATTGATATTTTTGAAGAAAAATTGCAAAATATGAATTTCGTTCTATATATTTAACATATTTATTTATACTTTCAAATTGATTTGTAATATTTTAGAGACAAATTAACATTCACTAAACAACACATGCTGTAAAAAATGCATAACAATTAAAAGTTTTAAATAATATTTAAAAATATATTTGACAAACAAAAATATCGCATAGAAAGAACAATAGATTTACTATTTCCCTACCTAAATCTATTTGCATACTATCATGACTGACAGAAACCGTGAAAATTTGTTTATTTCTGTTTCTAAAAGGAAAATTAAAAAAAAAAAAAAAAAATCCAAATGATTGGCATTTAACAAATGTAAAGTAAACAAAATAAAATAATAACTGGAAATATCTTTAACAATCAAGTCAACAAAAGATATTTTTAAGAAAATTATACAAAATTTTAAAAAATTAATTATGAAACAGTGAAAATTTAAAAATATAGTATCTATTAATATTATTTAAAAAATTACTTTAATTAATTATATACTTTTATGTTTCAATTTATATAGTTGAATTTTAATCCATCAAGGAACAAGCATGTAAATAAAGTAAAATACATTTTTTTAAAATTATAATACAGAAATAGTTAATTCAATAAAAATAATCAATTAATTGTTAGAAATATGGGTACTTACGTATTAATGGTACCTTGGCGACAGACTTGGCGGTTTTTAAGTGTCGCCAATCTTTATTATTTGGAATAAAAATATTTTGAAAGCGTTTGATTTTAAATGAAGTGTTTCATATATATTTTATTATTTGGAACAAAAATTTTAAGTGTAGATTGGCGCCAAATCTGTAGCTGCGGTTGGCGCGTGTGCTCTTTATTGGCGCAACTGTCGCCAAGGTACCGTTAATACCTAAGTACCGAAATATGTTATATAAAATGACATAAATAAAAAAATCAGCTGGATTTCCCTGAAAATTTTTTAAAATAAAAATATAAAACTAGCAAAAACAATACAAATGATTGCAATTACCACTTTCATGCAATCAATACATATGCTTATTTTTAAAGACAAATGGCAGAATATTTTTTATTGTGCTTTAAATAGCATTGCATATGTATTATGCTCTTTTATTTTATTTACAGCATCAAGCTGCCACTCTAAAATATCAAGAATTTTTTTTAGGTTTTCCTACCATTTTGCACTTTTCAATTAATTGCTTTTATAAGACAAGCAGGGTGACAGAATATTTTTGCAATTCATTATATATACATTTTTTAACATCTCCTTTTAAGACAGTCAATAAATTATTTAATGCTTATAAAGAAATAATTTATTTAAAAAAGAAATTTAATTTGGATGTAATAAAATCATTTATTTATTAGTATTACATATAAACATTAGATTATTATATTAATTAGTACATTATATCTTCTAATGTTCAATTTATTAGACATTTCTAAGAGAATAATTTTCTTAAAAACTAAATTTAACATTTTCACATAGTTTCTGATGTTTTGTTTAGAAAAGCAAAAGCATACACTTACCTGCTGTTTGTTTATATATGAACAGTGAAGCTGATAGTTAAAAAAAATAAGTAGCTGTTTAAAAAAAAAAAAAAAAAAAAAATTATACCCAATTAAAGATATAAGAGTAAAATAATTTTATTCAACTTTTATTATAAATGAAAATATGCACTTCACTATTTAACATTTATTCATTAACGGAAATAGCAACAAATAAGTTCCAACGACGCCATCTTTAATATTGGTACATATTCGCTTGAATAGTCCATAGTTTCAACTTGATTGTCATCGTTATTTAAAAATAGTTCTTTCTCCAAATCATTTTTAGTTTGAAGATTTTTAGATCGATTTAATTTTCTTTTAAATTTCGTAAACCGCTCTATTGACGGATCAATTTTTATAAAAAGTGTTACTAACGTTTTTGCTATTTGTAACTCTTTATTTATTTATTCTAAATTCAAAGTTTGTATTGGCCCATTAAAAGTCTGGAAGGAATTTTCCTCTTCATTACTCAAATGAGTATAATTTGCTAATCTATTAATTCGATTTCATCAATATCTTTATTATAATTACTTTATTCGGTGATATCTGTCACATTCATATCAATTAACCCTTTCCATCAATATTTTGTCCATCAGTTATTACTTGATTTACATTTGTTTCTGATGGAGTTAGAGAATTTGCTGTAATAATGACATCCAGCCTGACATTTTTTCCAACAGGCGTTCTTTAAGAGACATGTTTATTATTTCTAAGCTATTTAATATTGGAATTTCTTTTTATATTTTAGGAATTTCATTCGAATTACAATCAGTTTTTTTCTAAAATCTTTTCAAATGTAAGATGTAAATAAAAAGTTTTAAATGTTTGTATTATACTTGGGTCCAATGACTGGAGAATTGATGTTGTGTTGGGGGAAAACAAACCAATTTAACATTAGGATGATTAAATTTATTCGATGGTCTAGCATGTTATCACTCAGTAGCAAAACTAATATTTTTTCGTTGTAAATAATCTTCCACTTCCCTTACAAAACACTTATAAAACCAATTTCGAAGCATTTCGTACGAAATCCATGTTTTTATTGGCTCGTAAGTGAACAGAATGAGTTGATCAAATCAGAATGAGTTGAGTTTTTCAAATTTTATTTATTTATTATTTTTTTTTCTCTTCTCTTAGAGAATTTTTTTCTCTCATACTTTCATGTACTCCTTCTTTTTTTTCAATTCCTATTTAAAATGGATGTCAAAAATATTTTATTTGGGTTACTTATTTAATGCCATTGTAAAAGTATCTCTAGATTAAAGATTCAGGAGAAATAAAATTAAAAAAAAATTTTTATTTATTTATTTTCAATAATACTAATAATAATACTTTTTTTTCTCTCCTCTTAGATAGAGAAATTTTTGTCTCTCGTACTTTCATTTACTAGTACGGTTTACTTCGTCCCTTCTTTTTCTGATCCCTATCTATAATGGTTGTCAAAAATATTTTATTTGGATTATTTATTTCATATCATTGCAAAAATATCTCTGTCTGGCGAAATATCACTTCTCTAAAATATCTCAGCATTTGTATAAAAGAAAATTTCAGAAAACTTTTTTTTATCTCCTTTTACCTAGAACATTTTTATCACAGCTTTTAAAGGCATGAACGACCACCTGTTATTGCAAATCACGTGACGTACTTATCTTCGATCTTCTTTACAAACGTGACCATTATAACTTGGGAAAATTACGTAGACATAACACTGTATTCTGGGGAAAAAAACACAGAAATTCTAGATATACTGACATGTACTAAAGAAAAAAGAAGTTTTTGTTCCTGAAAGTAAATTTGTTTTTGTAATAATTAACACAAATATCTAACTAGGAGAATCGTGACAAAAGCTCTCGTTTCAGCAGCTAGTCTAACAAAGCAGAGAGTTCATTTTATTTTTATTATATTGAATGTATGAGTATTATGTGAATTGAATAAAAGTATATATTGAAATATATGAGTATTATGTTTCTTCTGAATGGGAAAATGAGTATTAATGATAATAAATCCATTGATTATTTTTGTTACTGAATTTGGATTTGATAAAACTATAACTATTTCGATATACATTTGATGAAAAAAATAAAGTTGGTCTTAAAAATTTTATTTAAAGGTGTTTCTTAAGTAATTATTTCCTCAACAATTATTTGCGTGCGGTTTTTAATTGTTGAAACACGCAAATTATATTTCTTGTTATGATATTAGTATTTAATGAAAATAGACGGAAGAAAATTAAAACAAATTTCAAAAATATATATATTTGTCAGAAAATATAAAATTTTATGTTTTTATATTTTAACATGGAACATTGCAAAAGAAAGTAATAAATATTGAGTTGAAATTAGCGTGAATGTACTTGCAAGGTCAGCCATCTTTGCTGTAATTTAAGCGTTAGACATTAACAACCAAGGACAATAATAATAATAATAAAAAGGACGAGATTAAAAATGGTTGAAATCAGGAAACGTGTCATTTGGTTTTAATTTATAAATTGCTCTTTATTAATCATTAATTTAGATATTAAATAAAAATTGTCTGTTTTAAATTTATTTATAGATTTGCATGTCTATATTAGAAGATTGTCAATAGGAATAACAACACATTCAATCTATTCTATTTAAAGTAAAATAAAAATAAAATTAAACACTTAAAAGAATTTAAATTGTAAAAAAAAAAAAAAATAAATAAATAAATAAAGTCTATATAACAGAAAATATTAGGAACAAACTACAAAGATGTTTTAAAAAATAATGCAAACATAAATATTTCAAAAATTTACCATCTTCATGTGGTTTTAAACGTAAATTGATGATATTAACCGTTAATTTAGTTAATCAATAAAAACTGCATGTTTTGTATTTATTTATAATTCATTATATCTATGTATAGTAGAACATTAACAACAGAAACAACACACGAATATTTAATTAATACTGTTACGGCAAAATAAAATTAAAATTAAACATATAAATAAAAATAATTTAAATTGTAAAAAAATAAATAAATAAATAAATAAATAAATACAAAAAAAAAAAAAAAAAAAAATTACACTGACAGCTTATGCAACAGTGAATATTAGGAATGAACTACAAAGATATGAAAAAAAAAAAAGAATGCAAATATCAAAATTTAAAATATTGGATTGTATTCAACTAGTATATTTCTGAAGATTCTTTTATGGTCCAAGACGTCCACAGATTCTTATCTTGAAAAGTAGAATGTATGCTGGGAAGACGGAAAATATGGCAGGTATTTTAAATAAAAGTCCAAAGGTTTTTATTGGGTAAAGCAAAGAAAATCAATGGAATACAGCAAGTAAGAATATTCCTAAAAATATATCAATAATTTTTAATATCATTATCTGAAATATATAGAAAAAATTGATAGGGGACATTTTTTTTTTAAATATTGTTATTTTAAAATTTTAATTTTATTTCGTTGCTAATTTATCAAGCATTGTTGTTTTATTTAATTACAAAAGAATTTATTTGTTATTATTTTTTTTGCAATTTTTTTTAGATCATAAAATCAGATAAAAATTATAATAACCCGAAAAGAAAAATTAAATTTTATTTTAAATTTATGTTTTTATATCGTTAATTTTTTTATCACTTAACATTATCGTTATTGTTTTTATATTCTTAATATTTTTGTGAACATAATGTTAAAAGCTGCTAAGACTTTGAACAGAAATGTTTAAAAGGACAATTTTCTTATAAAAATCAAGTTTTTATTAAATTTAAAAATAACGAACAATAATTTCTGCTGAAACTTGGATTTCTCACACAGATGGAAAGAAAAATTAACTCAGAGTAAAAAAAAAAAAAATGAACTACAAAAGTGTTATAGATTTTAAATCATAAAAATTTCAGGCAGACACACATTCATAAATTTCTTGTATAATATGCATAGAGATAGCATTAATTTAAATTATTGCTTTAAAATCTGTCTCATTTAATTTATGTAACATTTTACAATTTATCATATCATAATACATTCAAAAATTTAGTAGAACCTAAGAATAATTGAAATTATTTTTGCGAGAAATGAAAAATTTAATGAATTAAATTGAATTATATTGAAAAAACTGGAAACACTTATATTATTTTAATTGCAAACATTTATGGTATTTCCATAATGTTTTAGTATAATAAAAAACATCTAAAGCATCTGTGCACGTGATTTCATATGACACATTTATATCCTCTTTTTCTAGACATAAAAATCTACTGAACTTTATAAAATTCATTCCTGATATTTAAACTGAGTTTTACGACTCTTAGATGACAATAAACATACTTGTTATTTCCATCTTTCTATCAGAAACGAACTCATATAGATTGTCTGCACGTGCTCACATGAGGGTGTACTTTTTCAAGAACTCTTTTCGAGAACAAAAGGAAATACCGTCCTTTCTATTGATGAAGTTAATGATACACGGCTTCTGTCCACATCATTAACCCACTAAACCAGTGTTCTTGGAAAAGATTTGCTCCTGTGTTGGATACAGCAGGCAAGAAAAAGGGTTCCGTTAGCAGGTGTGCATGCGCAATTTTGGAAATTGATAGAAGATTCTATGTGAACTTTTCTACCACTTTCCGTTATACGAGAAAAAGCAATCAAAGGATTAAGTCATTTCAGTTGTATCGGATATTTTATTCACCATATTAAAAGGTAAGATTACCCATTAAAAGGTTATTAATATGAAATTTGTTTAAAATTAAGAAATATTTGATTATATTTACTCGTAGATGTACAACGAAAGTTCAAACCAGTGGTTCTCAGACTGGTGTGGTTTTCTGTAATACCAAGAAGGGATAATTTAGTTATTTTAAACCATCTGTGATTGTTGCGACACTTTTTATTTTTTCAAGATTATTGAAAGAATGAAACCTACTGAAATATTATTCAATTATTGCAAGTTATCGTTGATTTTCAGTTATTGAAAGAATGAAACCTATTGAAATATTAATATAAAATATGTTGTTTTTAAATTTTTTATTTTATTTAGTTTTTAAATGTACAACAAAAGTTTACACGAGTGGATCTCAAATTGGAAGCTGTGGTCTTCGGAACTACGAAGGGATCATTTATTTAAAATTTTAGACAATTTGTGATTATTGTGACACTTTGTTTTCTTGCAAAATTAGTGAAAGATTATTAATATAAAATATGTCGTTTAGATTTTTTTTTTAGTTTATTTCATTTTTAAATGTCCAACAAACGTTTACACCAGTGAATCTGAAATTGAAAACTGTGGCCTTCAGAAGGACTATGAAGGGATCATTTATTTAAA
The DNA here is from genome assembly GCA_021605095.1 of Caerostris extrusa. Lineage (NCBI taxonomy): Eukaryota > Metazoa > Arthropoda > Arachnida > Araneae > Araneidae > Caerostris > Caerostris extrusa. The sequence continues at coordinate 115,688 of BPLR01018824.1, forward strand.
ATTTTAGAACACTTGTGATTGTTGTGATTTTTTTCTCGCAAAATTATTGAAAGATTGAAAGCTATTGAAAGATTATTAATATACAATATGCTATTTATGAATTTTTTTATTTATTTGACCTCTAAACGTACAACAAACGTTTACAGCAGTGGATTTCAATTTGGAAACTGTGATCTTTCGAAGAACTAAGAAGGGATAATTTATTTAAAATTTTATAACATTTGCGATTGTTGCGAAACATTTTTTTCCTTGCAAAATTATTGAAATACTATTAACATAAAAAATGTTGTTTTTGAAATTTATTTTATCTTAAATGTGCCACAAACGTTTACAGTAATGGATCTCAAATGGGAAGCTATAATTTTCTGTAGGACTACGGCGTGTTTAATTAGTTAAAATTTTAGACCATTTGTGATTGTTGCGACATTTTTTTTCATGAAAAACTATTAAAAAATTCTTTTTGCATGCTACAGAAAACTGTATCTGGGATCTTTACCACTGAAAAATTTATGTATATAAAATATTTGAAATGTGATTTTGTACGAAAGTTTGTAAAATATAAAAAAAAAAATGAAGCTTGCACTAACATTGTTGTTAATGAATAATTTATCAATTCGAAAATTAACTGAAAATTTTTGTTTTGTTGTTGTAGATTGTAAAATACACATTTTGTACTATAGATCGAATAGCTGCTTATTTATTTGTATATTACCCATCGCTTCAATGAAATTAATTATAATTTCAAATAAAACTCTAAATAAAGCTAAATTTATGAGATGAGTAGCATTATAATTTTTCCCTTTTAATTAATAAAAAAATGTTGCCACTTGTATTTTATCACAAGTATTGCTTTTTAATTCTTTAATTAATATCATTAGATTAGATTGATAATATATAGTAAAATACCATTTCACAAGAATTTTTTTTTATATATAAATAGCTGTCATTTGATGTGACGAAGTCTTTCATTTTTGAAACACAGTTCACTGAACTAATTTATAACTTACTAATAAAGTTTCAAAGGAATTCCATAAACAGAATAGACTTCACGTGCAGACCATCATATACTGACTCATTGTCTGAAAATGTTCTGTAATGAAATCTCATTCTATTTTATAAATATGAAATTTATGGGTTTTTTTTTTTTGCCATAAAATTTATTACCAAAGAAACACGAAAAATGATATTAACTGTTCTAGTCGAAGAAATATTTTTAAACATTTTACTTTTAGTCCTAAAAATATTTGATGTTAATATAATTTCAAGTTTTGTTTATCAAAAGATTTCCAAGTTTCATTTCAAATATATACAAACGTTGAATTTAATACGAAATTAATTTATAGCCAAAGAATTATTTCACATTTCCAATGAACTAATCATCTTTATTTTTGTTGTTTATGTTTATTAATGTCCGATTCGTGGCTCATTGGCAACGTGCGTCATTGGTGAGCATTTGGGCTGAGATTCAACCCGCTGGCGTCTTTGTTGTAGGGAAAAAAAAAACCCATCATCAACGAAAAGATGATGTTCTATCAATCAAAAGAACATCACAACGCCATTGAGTTTCCTGTTTCAAAAAACGAGAAAACACGATGGCGTTGTGGTGTTCAGCATTTTCGGCTACCTAGTGGGAGCTTTCTGGGTTTTCTCCAATACGATATGCAAATGCGGGGTAGTCCCCATTAAAAGTCCCCGGCAGTCTCTGCCCTCTTTCTTCAGCGACACAGATGCAAGTTATACTTCTACCTACGGGTGCTCCATCCCAACAGAAGCTGCCCCTTTCCCTCCTTTCTTTAGATTACTCATGGAATATCCATCCCGCACTGCAGGACGCTGAGGATTAAACTTAACAACAAATGTTTATTAATTTTATGAGAAAATGTAAAAAACAATTTTATTTCTTTACAATGATTAGTTGCACCGACACTATACTATATCAGAACATTAAAGTATAGTACGGCAACTTTGTGAAGAGTTCTTTTATAATTTCAGAATGCTAGGCCGTTTAGGTCAAAGCCAAAACTGTCGAACACAAACTCTCATTCTAAGTTATTTTTAATAAGCAGAGAATTTCGATAGCTGAAGAATCAGTTCAGTGTAAATGTTTGTTGTTTCTAAAAGTCGGATACTTTCAGACACTTTCTTGTAATATTTGGCAGCTTTGGCTAGTAAATTGCAACATCGGCACTCTCTCTTTGGAAAGGCTTGCCTTAAATGTTGAACTGATTGTAGAGAAAGCCAGATGAGAAAGAATTTTTGACGAGTGTTTTTCTGTTCCCAGTTTGAATTTTGATAAGTTATAGAAATATTTTGATAATATTTTTTTAATAATCGCTTTGTAAATTATTTATGAAGGAACAGAACACGATGAAAATACTTAATGACATTTGATATTGAAATGAATATGTAGGAGATTCAGCATTACGGAGTGTATATCATGGGAGACGTCATATGATGCAACATTTTTTTTTTTTTTGCTCAACCAAATTTTATTTTTTGTTCCAAAGAAATATTTTGTTATTGTTTATTTAATAATTGTCCTGTAAATTATTTATGAAGGAGTTGAATACGATGAAAATACCTAATGACATTTGATACTGAAATGAATATGTAGGAGATTCAGCATTATCGAGTGTATATCGTGGGCGGCATCATATGACGCAACACTTTTTTTTTTGATTAACCAAATTGAAGAATATATTTCCAAGAGTTCACCCTTTTGGGGATATTTGTACAAGTTCACCACTCAAATCCTCAACCCTCGAGAATAACAAGGAAACCTTCTATAAAACTTCTTCCTTCTAACAAAGAAACCGGATTCATCATCAATGTATCATTAATTCCTCCTTTCTATAATTAATTTCACTTCCATTGTAAATTGTGAGGATGGTGGTTTAACGGGAGACCTGGACTGGACTCATTTAATGAATCGTCTCTTTGCAGCATGCAGTACATGTGGCTTCCCAGCATGACCTTGTGCATGAGCATGCTGAGCAACACCACCCTAGATCCGAGGAGTAGAATGAACCCACCACTTCCAACTCCAGTTCCAAAATCTCCAATCTCTTACACCACCTATTTGAATGCAGCTATGATGCTCATCAAAGCAGCCATGCCCATAGGTAACAATCCTTCATGACACTTGAATTCATCACACTCTTTGTCTTATTCCGAGAGAAATAAATTGCACAGAAATTTCAATATTATTTCTTGAATCGAGAACGTAGTTGATTTCTCATAATTTTAATTTTATAATTCAACGACCGAGTAACTAGTGTTCTGGCTCCCGGTGCCAGAGGTTTCGGGTTCGAATACCGACCATGGTACCATGGTACCGAATCGGTACCATGGATATTTGTAGTGATTCGAATTCACTTTAAACCGTAGTCCTGTCTAATATGACTGTTGGGCGTAGGGCTGCAAGCCCTGCCCCGTAAAAAGGACAAATCTCCTGCCTCGGAATTTGCCGGTAGGCAGAACGACCTTGGCCCACTATGGGGCTTTTGCGTCACTGATGATGATGAATTCAACAAATCCATTATTTACTGTGATATTTTACATGCATGAAAGACATGCTCATTTGTTTCGTTTTTATACTCTGATAAAAAAGATCCGTTAAATTAATTAATATCCAACTTTATCTAGTTAATTTAGAACCATTTTGACATATCAACTGAAGTATAGGAGAAAATATTATATTAATTAAAATAAACAAGACTTTTTAATTTCTCTCTGAATTACTCAAGAGATTTTTATTCTTTCTGTATCTAAAACAATGTACATGTATATTTACAAATTACTTTATAAAAATTTATATATAAATATATTTATATACATATAATATATTATAATTATATATACATTTGTATTCCTTAGAATTTCTAAAGAATTAGACTAAGAATTTTATTATTATTATTTTTTTAAAATTTAAGTGTTAGTACTCATATTGTGGTTCATCTTGTTTTGGATAAAAAGAGAGATAGAGAGAGAAAAAGAAAATCCGGAGTAATAAATCCTGTCTGACGCCATTATATTTTCTCATGTCAACTTTATCGATTCAATCTATCCTTTTAATATTTTAATCATTATTAGATGTATCAATCTATTTGAATTCCTTAGAATTTCAAAAGTATTAGACTAAGAATTTTATTATTATTATTTCTTTTTTTTTAAGTGTTGTTACTCATATTGTGCTTCATCAAGTTTCTTATCAAAAAAGAGAAACAGAGAAAGAGAATATCCAGACTAATAATTCTTGGCTGGCGCCATTATGATATTTTCGCAGGCCAGCTTTATCGATTCAATCTATACTTTTATATTTTAATCATCATTAGATACAATCATGTCCATAAATTAAGGATAATGAAGTTCAGGCAAAAGAAAGAGACAGAAGCAAAACAAATTTGACTTATTTGTAAAGTCTATTTATTAAACAAAAGATAAAGAGAAAAAAAAGATGCTATATGTTTGACATAATTAATAAAAATTGCGATTTTTACTCCCTGGAGCAAATTTCAAAAAAGAACCTATTTACAAAAAACAGTATAACATGGTTAATATGATGGTTAATATGGAGTATGTCTCCCGGACGATGCAATACAGGCCTTACAACGCCTAGGCATGTTGAGTATCAAATTATCAATCTGATCTTGGGGAATACTACACCATTCATCAAGCAATGCCCTCCGAAGTTCCGGTTGACAGATGGGAGGGGGGTTGACGGGCTGCAATTCGTCGGCCAAGCATATCCAACACATGCTCTATTGGATTCAAGTCCGGTGAGTATGCTGGCCAATCCATACGGGTGATATCCTCCAATTGAAGGCATTCGTCTCCAATGTTTGCACGGTGAGGACGGGCGTTGTCATCCATAAACAGAGATTCTGCACCCATGGCGCACCCGAAACAAACGTACATGTTGTTCCAGAATGACATCCCGATAGATGTGGCCTGTCATCGTTACACTCAGAACATGCAGGTCAGTTCTGGAACCAAGAATAATTCCACCCCAAACCAGCCATCCTGCACCACCGTAACGGTGTCGTTCAATGGTGGTAACGGGTACCTGGCGCTCTCCATATGAAAGTCCGACGAGAATCAGACTGCAAACTAAACCTGGACTCGTCGGAAAACATCACACAAGACCACTGTTGCGGTGTCCACAATGCATGCTCTCTACTCCAGGTTAATCGCAGGCGACAGTGAGTTGCGGTAAATGGAACACATCTGACAGCCCTAAGAGTCTGTACACGGTCTGCCTTTGAAACTCTCTCGTACCGGTAGCTGAAGAGAGCTGACGAGACATGTCTGATGCTGTGCTCCGTCTGTTTCTTTTGGCCGTAACTTCTAAATACCGGTCCTCATTCGGCGTTGTAACTCGGGGGCGACCTGTGCTGTAACATCTACTCACATTACCATCATCTTGGAATCGTTGCCAAAGCCTGGAGATGACACTCTGGGCGATTCCAAGTTCCTCGGATACTTCCAGCTGGGTACGTCCACATTCCAGTCGTCCGATAATTCTACCACGTAAAAAATCATCCAAATGCTTCCTTTGTGCCATAACTATGCGGTTATTGCACTGAAAGGCTTTAAAGCGCTTGTGAACAATTTTACTTCTTTGTCACCATTGCTTGTATACCCCTCTCTTACACTCTCGTCATTGTGACGTACTATCCGCGCCATCCGGTGGTTTCCTGTAATTTGCATATTCTTCTTCAAGATGTGTGTGATAATTCTACAGGTGAAATTTTTTATTTTAGAGTTCAATTTCTGTGTGATTCTGAATTATTCCACCCCAAGAATAATTCCACCCCAAACCAGCCATCCTGCACCACCGTAACGGTGTCGTTCAATGGTGGTAACGGGTACCTGGCGCTCTCCATATGAAAGTCCGACGAGAATCAGACTGCAAACTAAACCTGGACTCGTCGGAAAACATCACACAAGACCACTGTTGCGGTGTCCACAATGCATGCTCTCTACTCCAGGTTAATCGCAGGCGACAGTGAGTTGCGGTAAATGGAACACATCTGACAGCCCTAAGAGTCTGTACACGGTCTGCCTTGAAACTCTCGTACCGGTAGCTGAAGAGAGCTGACGAGACATGTCTGATGCTGTGCTCCGTCTGTTTCTTTTGGCCGTAACTTCTAAATACCGGTCCTCATTCGGCGTTGTAACTCGGGGGCGACCTGTGCTGTAACATCTACTCACATTACCATCATCTTGGAATCGTTGCCAAAGCCTGGAGATGACACTCTGGGCGATTCAAGTTCCTCGGATACTTCCAGCTGGGTACGTCCACATTCCAGTCGTCCGATAATTCTACCACGTAAAAAATCATCCAAATGCTTCCTTTGTGCCATAACTATGCGGTTATTGCACTGAAAGGCTTTTAAAGCGCTTGTGAACAATTTTACTTCTTTGTCACCATTGCTTGTATACCCCTCTCTTACACTCTCGTCATTGTGACGTACTATCCGCGCCATCCGGTGGTTTCCTGTAATTTGCATATTCTTCTTCAAGATGTGTGTGATAATTCTACAGGTGAAATTTTTATTTTAGAGTTCAATTTCTGTGTGATTCTGAATTATTCCACCCCAAGAATAATTCCACCCCAAACCAGCCATCCTGCACCACCGTAACGGTGTCGTTCAATGGTGGTAACGGGTACCTGGCGCTCTCCATATGAAAGTCCGACGAGAATCAGACTGCAAACTAAACCTGGACTCGTCGGAAAACATCACACAAGACCACTGTTGCGGTGTCCACAATGCATGCTCTCTACTCCAGGTTAATCGCAGGCGACAGTGAGTTGCGGTAAATGGAACACATCTGACAGCCCTAAGAGTCTGTACACGGTCTGCCTTGAAACTCTCGTACCGGTAGCTGAAGAGAGCTGACGAGACATGTCTGATGCTGTGCTCCGTCTGTTTCTTTTGGCCGTAACTTCTAAATACCGGTCCTCATTCGGCGTTGTAACTCGGGGCGACCTGTGCTGTAACATCTACTCACATTACCATCATCTTGGAATCGTTGCCAAAGCCTGGAGATGACACTCTGGGCGATTCAAGTTCCTCGGATACTTCCAGCTGGGTACGTCCACATTCCAGTCGTCCGATAATTCTACCACGTAAAAAATCATCCAAATGCTTCCTTTGTGCCATAACTATGCGGTTATTGCACTGAAAGGCTTTTAAAGCGCTTGTGAACAATTTTACTTCTTTGTCACCATTGCTTGTATACCCCTCTCTTACACTCTCGTCATTGTGACGTACTATCCGCGCCATCCGGTGGTTTCCTGTAATTTGCATATTCTTCTTCAAGATGTGTGTGATAATTCTACAGGTGAAATTTTTATTTTAGAGTTCAATTTCTGTGTGATTCTGAATTATCCTTAATTTATGGACATGAGTGTATTTCAATCTATTTGCATTCTTTAAAATTTCAAAAGTATTAGACTGAGAAATTCAATTTTTTTTTTAAATTTAAGTATTATTATTCACATTCTGATTCATCTTGTTTTGTGGCAAAAAAGAAAAAGAAAATCCAGACTAATAATTCCTGTCTGGCGCCATTATGATATTTTCTTATTCTGGTTTTATCGATTCAATTGATTTTTTTTATATTTTAATCGCTATTAGATATTTCGCAATAGCGATTATTTTTATACCTATTTTTATATTAGCTTATAAATTTCCTCTAGAACTTTGCTGACAGTTCATTATTATAATGAAGTTTATGAAATTATTTCTTTGTTTTAAAAAGTTAATTATTGAAAAATGGTTATAAAGAGTGATATAAAAAAATTAATAATTTTTAACTGTATATTTCATTGCATTAAATAATCAAAATCGTATGATGGATAAAAATTCATATGAATTCGTTCATATAGGGTCATTGGTAAGCTTACAGTTTAATTATTATAATTGGTGATGTATAACACTAATAGTTACAGTTTTACTAATTATATGAGCTTCACAGTAAATTAGAGCCTGATATTAGTGTAGTGATTCAGTGTTGCTCAGTAGTGGAACTGAATTATTTCTTTAAATTATAACGAAATGTTTAGCTGTCATATTTATTTAGAATTGCAAAGACAGCACTCACAACTGCAACACATAACACACAAAACCAAACACACGGTAAATATTTGAAAAATCATGTTGAAAGAAGTTTGTTTAAGGGATTTTGTACCCTCTGTGCTGTTTAGCCCTCCTCACTCGACTGTCCACTCCCTTTTTCTACCTCTGTCTCCAATCCTAGGTTCCCAGGTCGAACAAAAAAATGCAAAGACTAAGATCTAACGTAGGGTAAAACAATCAACTATCAATAAAACAATCAACCCTCAATAAAACAACCAAACATCAATAAAACAATCAATCATGATTAAAACAATCAAACAATCAACCATCTATCAAGTTTAAACTCTTCCCATTTAGCTATATAATTTTGTTTTGGGAAGGCATGGTGGATCTTTACTTTCACTTACATTAAAAATGAAGAAAGAAAGAACAATAAAAGAAAGAATAAATATATTTTTAATGAATAATTTTATTTATATATATATAAATATACAATATTCAACAGATTTAGTTGATGTCGCACAAAAGAGCTCTAAAAATAAAGACTTAAAAAGTAAATCGAAATTATAACTTTATTTCATACAAAACAATAAGAACCCTTTTTATTTTCTCGATAGATTACTTTTATGGCAGGTGAAAAGAATGATATTTTGTATTCAAGAATAGATAATTTTACAAATATTCATTTGGCAGTATTTTAAAAATAATTTTTAAGAGAAAAAAATTAATTTGGAATTACATAATTGAGGAAATTTCGAATGGCATATTAGCATTAATTACTAATTTTCTACTACATTCAAAAAAAAAAAAAAAAAAAAAAAAAAAAAAAAAAAAATCAATTTATTATAAATTTTTTATTTATTTACTTTTATGAATTAAGAAAATATATGTGATTCTAGATATATCATTACTTTTAGTATTTTTATTTAATTCTAAAATTTTTTTTTTTAATTTTTGTAGTTTTTCTGATATATTTTGTTGTTATAAATCCAATGTTAAACTATAATAATATAAAACAGATACATAAAATATAATATTTTTATATATATTTTTTAATAACATGGTACATTATACTTCAAAACATTTTTGAAACATGTTAATGTTCATTAGATATCACGTAATTTATCACTTATTTTTTTAAACTATAAATTCCCCAAAAAATAATAATATGTAAACATTTCTTATATTTCTTATAGTTAGTTTTTTCCCTTCATCGACACATAACATAAAACTTCAGAATATTTAAATTTAAAGGTTTTTAAAATGAAAAAATGTGTTTTTAGATGACGAAATAACAATATATGCATATTTTTATAACAATTTTTTTTCCCTCATTTTACACAGACATACAACATTGAAATTTAAAATATTTTAATTCATAGTTAATAAATTTAAATTAAAAATAATAATTTTAAATTTTTATTAAATTACAGAATCTAAACATGAATAGAAATTTTAATCTTACTAATCAAAAGCACACAATAATAATCACATGGGAATTTTCATATCATACTGCATTATATTTAGAGAAATAAAAAAAAAAAATTAATATTCATAAGTTAATATGAAATTTATCACGAAAAGATTTTTAAATGAAAAATTTTTTTTTCTTTAAATGACAAAATAACAATATATGTTTTTTTTATAATAATATTTTAATTATTTTCAATAGGCATGTAACATTAAAATTCAAAACATTCAAATTTATTTTAATTTTGTATTCTCATAACAGTTTATTTTAAATCCATTCAATATTACAACCCATAATAAGTTTGCAAAATCCTCAGGCTACTAAATCATAGTTCAAAGCTATTGATGGCATAAAAACTTTAATTATACATAACCTTTTAAACACACACACACAAAAATGAGAATTATTTATTCTAGAAGTATTATTATTTCTAGAATACGTGTCATAAAATGTGCCTCTCAAGTTCTATTGTTCAAATATAATACAGATTTTAAGAAATGAGTGTACATGTAGAGGAAAAAAATAGTAGCACAACCTTTGAAAAGCAAATGATAAGCTCTAAATATATCTTTCTTACAATGCATAATCACTGATGAGGGTTTGGCGATGTGCAGTTGTTTGGACCACATGGATTTTTGCGTTTTGAAAGCCTGTTGTATAAAGACATCCACTTCTCATTCACAAAGGAAGACACCATTTGAAAGGCCTGTTTCAAAAACCTTGCTTTAGTTTCATCATATTTGTCCTCTGTGACATCTTCGAATGTCTTGTTGCCGAGTGAAACAAGGCTTTCTAACAAAGGAGTGAAGAATTCTGTTGAATTTGTTTCTTCTAAATCTCGTCCTCTTCTGTCACCCGTTGCGGTTGTGGATACCATAGGCATATACATGCCAGTAGTGAATTGATCAGACAACAAAGGAATCACAGCAGCCAATAGGACCGAGACTGGGACGAGAGCTGGCAAAAATAAGGCTCATAGGGTCTGCTGAAAATTTCGATAGGAGACTTGATGAGGGTTTTTCTTGCTCAGATTCGCTGTCTTCTTTGTCCATGCCATTCATAAGATTGATCATGTCTGACATCTCTAATGGCCACTCAGATTGTCCAGGATTTCCGCTCTTTCTTTTCATGGTAGATTGGGCATCTTTGCCTGCATTCATTGCATTGGCCTTTTGAAGAAAACTCATTAAATACGGCAATCTTCTCCAGTTTTGGCTTTTTGCATCTTCTAAGTTAGCAACGGAGAGCAAGAACTCTTCACCTGGGGACAAATTTCGCAAGCTTCTTGCTTGAGGTCTGCGGTGTGATTTTCTCGATTCCTCTTTTATAATGGTTTGGTTAACAGTATCGCTGAAATTACTGATTTGAAACTCTCCACCAAAAACTGTTTCGTTATGACTCATAGTATTGTTCGACGTTAGTCCGATATCATCAGCTTTGATGCTTTGATTGTTATTTGTAATGTTTCCAGTATCACTTAGTACCCCTCTTTTGCTAAGAATATCACTCAAAAATTCTTCAGTCTCATAGGCTGCATCAAGCGAACTTACTGATTCATTCCAAGACGACTTTGTTTCATCTAACATGGAATTCAGATTCGTTTCATTCCAAGACGAATCGGTTTCATTTGATATGGAATTCAGATGGGTTTCATTCAAAGTTGTTTCATTCCCATAAACCGGTGTGTCTTGAATCGCAATTTTGTTTAGAGTTGATTGACTCACATTTGAAGTTTGATTCTTGAATCGTTCAGAAAAAGTTAGTCCGTCGGTGCTCAATGAAAAATTCTCATGGAGGGTTTCATTTGAAGTTGACATCTCAAGTTTGGTCTCATTTCTTGAAAGCCCTTTTCTCGCCTTCAGTCTGGAGGTAATACCAGTTGGTCTGCCTTTGATAGAAAACAAATCCAATGCTTGACAAGAAGCGATCAACAGCGAATACAAAATGCATAGAAACATGTTTTTAACTGAAGAAATCTGGTTGGCTTTGCAGAAAGAAGCTCGTAGCAGTGTGTGAGGAAAGTTTGGTTCAGACCGAGAATTTATTTCTCCTTTATATCCTGGTTGTTCATTGAAATTTAAACGTGTTAATCAAATGCGACATAAGGTGATCCATGACTAAGATGTAGTCTTACTTCATTGTTATACAGCTAACCAACCAAGCGATGAGGCATGGATAGGTTTTATCTACTAAAGAAGAAATATCGTGATGGAAATTTTGTATTTTGAGTTGGCACAACTAGGATGTTACAAGAAAAGAAAAACTTTCTTTAAGTTTGGTTGAATTAATAATACATTTGTCTCGTTCTTCACTATTGATTTTTTTTTATTTCGTTAAATTTCTTTTTTTATTAAAAGGAAATATTAATGCTATTACTTTTTACCTTCCTTTATAAAAAAAACAGAAGAATAGAATATTTAATTGCTTTCTAGTTTAAAATGTTGAATATTAAATTTAATAAATTGATCAAATGATCAATTTAAAAGCTATCAATTAGCATTACATAAGCATTTAAGTCGTTAATGTTAAAGAAAATTAACGAATTTATCCTGAATTCGAAGATAAGAATACAATAATAGCTAAGAATATTTTTTTCTATTTTTTATATAACTGTTTGCCTTTAGAGAAAAGTTTTTTAATAAAAGAATTAATATCAAAATATCTTATTAAATTTATATAAATTATGAGAAATAACGTCTTTTAAATTTATTCATATTTGATAAGACCTTTGCTATAATGTGTTTTAAAACTAATCACATTTTATTATTATACATCTATTCATATATTTTTCAGGTAATCTGTTTTAAATTTTCTTTACATAACTACAGGGCAAAGTGTTAATTAAATTGGAAATAATTTAGAGCATACTTTTTGTTCCGTTAATTTATATTTTTTTTATTTATATTTTTGATTCTGTTAATTTATATTTTTGATTCCGTTAATTTTTTTATAATTATAGGCAAAGGATTAATTAAATTGGAAATTATTTACAGCATACTGGAAAGTATTTACAGCATACTATTTGGTTCCATTAATTTATATTTTAGTTCCTTTAATTTATATTTTTGGTACCATTACTTTTTATATAAATGTACGTAAAGTACTAATTAAATTGGAAATAATTCAGAGAATACTTTTTGTTCCGTTAATTTATATTTTTATTCTGTTAATTTATATTTTTATTCTGTTAATTTATATTTTTGATTCCGTTAATTTTTTTTATATAATTATAGGCAAAGGATTAATTAAATTGGAAATTATTTACAGCATACTATTTGGTTCCATTAATTTATATTTTTGGTTCCTTTAATTTATATTTTTGGTACCATTACTTTTATATAAATGTACGTAAAGTACTAATTAAATTGGAAATAATTCAGAGAATACTTTTTGTTCCGTTAATTTATATTTTTATTCTGTTAATTTATATTTTTATTCTGTTAATTTATATTTTTGATTCCGTTAATTTTTTTATATAATTATAGGCAAAGGATTAATTAAATTGGAAATTATTTACAGCATACTATTTGGTTCCATTAATTTATATTTTGGTTCCTTTAATTTATATTTTTGGTACCATTACTTTTTTATATAAATGTACGTAAAGTACTAATTAAATTGGAAATAATTCAGAGAATACTTTTTTGTTCCGTTAATTTATATTTTTATTCTGTTAATTTATATTTTTATTCTGTTAATTTATATTTTTGATTCCGTTAATTTTTTTTTATATAATTATAGGCAAAGGATTAATTAAATTGGAAATTATTTACAGCATACTATTTGGTTCCATTAATTTATATTTTGGTTCCTTTAATTTATATTTTTGGTACCATTACTTTTTTTATATAAATGTACGTAAAGTACTAATTAAATTGGAAATAATTCAGAGAATACTTTTTGTTCCGTTAATTTATATATATTTTTATTCTTTATTCCGTTAATTTATATTTTTATTCTGTTAATTTATATTTTTGATTCCGTTAATTTTTTTATATAATTATAGGCAAAGGATTAATTAAATTGGAAATTATTTACAGCATACTACTTGGTTCCATTAATTTATATTTTGGTTCCTTTAATTTATATTTTTGGTACCATTACTTTTTTATATAAATGTACGTAAAGTACTAATTAAATTGGAAATAATTCAGAGAATACTTTTTGTTCCGTTAATTTATATTTTTATTCTGTTAATTTATATTTTTATTCTGTTAATTTATATTTTTGATTCCGTTAATTTTTTTATATAATTATAGGCAAAGGATTAATTAAATTGGAAATTATTTACAGCATACTATTTGGTTCCATTAATTTATATTTTGGTTCCTTTAATTTATATTTTGGTACCATTACTTTTATATAAATGTACGTAAAGTACTAATTAAATTGGAAATAATTCAGAGAATACTTTTTGGATCCGTTAATTTTTTATAGAACTATATTCAAAGCATTAATTAAATTCGAAATAATTTATAGCATATTTTTTTTGGTTTCGTTAATTTATATTTTGTTTCCGTTAATTTATATTTTGTTTCCATTAATTTATATTTTTGGTTCTCTTAATTTTTTATATTACTATGGACAAAGTTTTAATTAAGTTGGAAATAATTTAATAATTAACTTTTGAAGAATAAAAAGAATAAAGAATATAAGAAAATTAGAAAATGAATTTAAAAAAATTAATAAATGTAAGGAAATGTTAAAGAATATAAGAAAATGTAAAAATAATCATAATTTGATTAAAATTTTGAAAGGAGATCAAAATTTTAAAACCATCTAAATTTGAATATATGTTGAGGTAATTATTATATACAGTTTTTTATATATATATATATATATAATGATAGAAATCGGACCAAAAATTTTTTCCGTTACAAGGTATTCTGATCTTACCTTTTTCTATTTCGTATTAAATTCTCGCAAATTGTAGCTGCCATTTTTAGCACCCTAAACTAGAATACCGTAATAAGAGAATGTAAAATTAAAATTTAGAAAAATAAGATATTTTATTTCTGCTTCAGAAGGTTGTGAATATTTTGGAAGCATGTAGCATTTCAGAGCCGTTTAGTATACAAATTTAATTAGAGATGACAATAAAAACTGTGAGTTTCCGTGATGTAGGTGTGCAATAAAAAAGAGTTCATTTTTTTTTTTTGAATGAAGGTTTTATAATGAAAAGTCTGATTTGGTAAATGATCTTCTACTTAGTTTCGTAATAAAATTAAAAATTATTGCAATTTCTTTTCCTTCGAAGTACTTCATAATCAATAATGAACAATAGATGGCAATAGTTAAGGTTGGTTATATAATAGTAAAATGTAAAACTCATTTTTAAAAATCTCTTTTAAATGCAAAAACATATTTCTTATGGATATGATGACCAGTGACTAGCTCTCAGTGCTACAGATTTCGTGTCCTGGTAGTGCCATGGATATCTGTAGTAGTTCGGAATCCACTTTAAATCATATGGTCATCATCCCGGTCTAATATGACTATAGGGCATAGGGCTGAGAATCTACCCCTTAAAAAGAACTCCTGTTTCAGAATCTGCCAGAAGATAGACGACCTTAACCCATCATGGAGCTGAGTGCCATTGAAAAAAAAAAAAAAAAATATTAACCAATATTCTGAATAATGACTAAGAGCTTGTGGTCCACGTTAAACTGTAGGTGCCATTAGCCAAAGTGTGCACAAAATGAAGTGAAAAAACCAATTATTTTTCATTCTGAATATTTTTCTATCTGACTAAGATCTCCCGTACTTGCTTGTGGAATCCACGGAATCCACGTTAAACTGTAGGTCCCCTGTCCAATTAGCCAAAGTGTGCACAAAATGACCGTAGAGTGACAAACCAAATTAATTTTCATTCTGAATATTTTTTCTGTCTGACTAAGATCTCCCGTACTTGCTTGTGGAATCCACGGAATCCACGTTAAACTGTAGGTCCCTGTCTAATTAGCCAAAGTGTGCACAAAATGACCGTAGAGTGACAAACCAAATTAATTTTCATTCTGAATATTTTTCTGTCTGACTAAGATCTCCCGTACTTGCTTGTGAAATCCACGGAATCCACGTTAAACTGTAGGTCCCTGTCCAATTAGCCAAAGTGTGCACAAAATGATCGTAGAGTGACAAACCAAATTAATTTTCATTCTGAATATTTTTCTGTCTGACTAAGATCTCCGTACTTGCTTGTGGAATCCACGGAATCCACGTTAAACTGTAGGTCCCTGTCCAATTAGCCAAAGTGTGCACAAAATGACCGTTGAGTGACAAACCAAATTAATTTTCATTCTGAATATTTTTCTGTCTGACTAAGATCTCCCGTACTTGCTTGTGGAATCCACGGAATCCACGTTAAACTGTAGGTCCCTGTCCAATTAGCCAAAGTGTGCCCAAAATGACCGTAGAGTGACAAACCAAATTAATTTTCATTCTGAATATTTTCTGTCTGACTAAGATCTCCCGTACTTGCTTGTGGAATCCACAGAATCCACGTTAAACTGTAGGTCCCTGTCTAATTAGCCAAAGTGTGCACAAAATGACCG
The DNA here is from genome assembly GCA_021605095.1 of Caerostris extrusa. Lineage (NCBI taxonomy): Eukaryota > Metazoa > Arthropoda > Arachnida > Araneae > Araneidae > Caerostris > Caerostris extrusa. The sequence continues at coordinate 131,794 of BPLR01018824.1, forward strand.
TAGAGTGACAAACCAAATTAATTTTCCTTTAATCCATTGTTTCTAATGTTAAAGGTCCAATGAAGTTAATATCTACCGGATACTAAAAACCTAAGTCACACAACTTCAGACTAATCTGAAACCTCATTGGGAAGAAAATTAGTTCACCGATTGGTTGGCATTCTATAAAGCAAAGATTAACATAAAGATTAACAAAGATGGCAATTCTCAATTGAAGAATGAGGTTATTTTGAATTATTTAAAAATGTTTTTATTTTATAACTACCACTTGCAATGGATGTTTTCGTGTTGAATTGCAATAAACGACTAGACTGCCGGCACAACATAACCTATTTTTCATCACTGCGCTTCAAGAATTTGAAAAATATTTCATGCCTCAGGAAATGTGAAATATTGCAATGCTTGGAATGTGGTTAAGGTAAGGTCAGTGAATGTTCCAACGAACTCTGACCAATATTCAATGTCAGTAAAACAGGAAATAATATGTTGTTATGCATTTTGTACAGTATTGTATTGTAGTATTCATTTATATATTAAGAATATTTGTAGTATTGAATTATTTTATAGAAATTTTAAGTTTGTTTTAAGATAAAAATAATTAAAAAATTACATAATCTTTTAAATTGTTTCATTCTTAAAAATAATGCAATCAACATAAAATATATGTGACTTTGTTATTTTATTTTTTCCAATTAAATATTTTTTTAATTTGGTGCTGCCACTTACGATTTTTTTACATTAGTAAACTATATTACAACCTTTGGAACCCCCAGGCTTAATGTTCGAATCCTGACGGTTTGTTAGAGGTTTGGAATCCACGTTAAATTGTAGGTACCGGTGTCATTAGCCTAAAATGTGCACAAAATGACTGTAGAGTGAAAAACCAAACTAAACCAAACCACAAACTCAATGCATCATAGCTTGTTGACATTTATACTGATGACAGTAAAGAAGAACATAACTCTTGTGGTAACGGCATCTTCATAAAGTCTCCTAATCTCTGACATAAATTTAAGATTAGAATTCGGACTTCTGCTCTGTTTTTAGTTCTGAGCTGCCAATCGCTATTGATGTGGCAATCAAAGCGATTAAATTTGTAACCTTATCCTCAGATATCAATTTGTAGTGCCCTCCCCCTCAATTAGGTAACTGCTAGATGGCACTATGGTTGGCGACAAAATTTGGCTATAAAACAGCTGTTTCAATTCTAAGTACTCTTAAACAGCTTTTCCAATAGCACGAGAACTATTTTCAATGGATTCCGTCTCATACTAAACTCTATGGCAATGAAATTATTGATCTTCTGGCCAAGGTAGGCACCTCTGATGTACCAGTATCAAATGACTTCTTGGCCTACTCTGAAATCAGCTCCAAGATAAAAACTTCAAACCAGTAGCTATGTTAAAACTCCTCTGACTCACCCCTGGCATAATAGGCAGGTTCCAGGGGGAAAGGAACCTTAGATCTGAGCTAATCGCAATTGATGTGGCATTCAACGCGATTAAATCTGTAGCATCATCCGCAGATATCTGGATCTTATCAGATAATCGTGGGGCCATCTACAACTTAGGTAACTGGGCAAAAGTTGGCAAAACGTTGCTGATCTTCTGACCAAGGCAGGCACCTCAGATGTACCAGTATCAAATGACTCTTTGGGCTACTCTTAAATCTGCTCCAAAATAATAACTTCAAACCAGTAGCTATGGAAAACTCCTCCGACTCACCCATGGTATAATAGGCAGGCTACAGGTGGTGCTCTTACTCCATCAAAGATGATAGAGTCATCCAGACCACCAATGGTGGTTGCAACTGGACACACTAAGCGCCTCTCTTTTGTTAATGGACTAAAAACCTTTCCATTATGTACCAACTGTAACTCAGAGCAGACCTTTCCCAAGCACCTGCGGAAATGTGAGGGTCTTAATAGGGATGACGTAAACATTAATCATCATCTTGTGTATGTTTTCCATGTAGAGTAAGACAACAACAACAGTTCGTGGATCATTTTATGACGAAAATTTTAGTTTTGGATGATGAGAGGATAAGTGATGGCTTATGAAAGAATTTGCAATAACCATGGACGAGTTTTTTTTCATGCAGTGTGGTAAATTCAGAAAAGTTCAATTTAACAATTAAACTGTCCCTGCATGACTGCCACAATCTCCACAGAGTATAGTCCTTTGCTTGTTGATAAATACCCACTACCATAAAAGCATGGCGAGAACAATTTGTATACATATGCACAGTGGATTTTAATATAAGTAATAATAGTATATATAGTGTAGCATTTTTCCCACAGTAAGAGTTGTGGCATTTCGTTCTCAGGAGAGAGAGGAATGCATATTCTATGACAAGTACACAACAACAGCCTATCACTCAAATTTGACATCAGTTAAGAAGTGTTATATTTAGTTATATTACATGCAAGTAGTATTTTGTAGTAATGAAAACAACCTGTTATTCAAATATGATACAGATATGGATAATGAGACCTCATGAAATTAGCTACTGTATGTGCGACCTTCACTGGTCGAAACAATTACAGATGAAATATGGACTAGACCGAGTTGTTGTATGGTTATTGGTGATAGATCATGGGCTGAGAATGCCTACTACAATGAGGAGTGAGGAAGCTGACCCTTTCCCCTTCACGGATTTTCTCAAAGGGAGGCTTTTTTGGAGAAGAAGGCAGAGAGTTTTGCAATGAGTCGACAAAGAGTTTTGTTTTTTCTCTGAAGTGACAGACCAGGACGAAGTTCTCGCCTGTTTCTAAAGTAAGCCCCTTGTGGTTTTGTGTATCACGCCGTAGGATAATTATGGTCTGCCACAGACCTGGTGAAATAGATTCGAATCAAATTATCTTTAATTTCCTTTTTTTATGTAAATAGAGTTCTGTATATATATTTAATATTTGTAAATAAAAATTAAAGCGTTCCCATGAACCTGAAAGTGACCCTCTTCTTGAAGCCGTTATAGATATAGTACAGACAGAGACGCTCCGATAGTATGATACATATGTAAATTGTATAATACATAAAAGAAATACATAAAAGACTTTCAACACATAATCATCTAAATGTTTTTTTCAGAAGACGAATTCAATCCTGACCGTATAGATGACGAAAATCTCATGGACACAAGTAAGTATTATTTATTATACTTGAGAAAAATAAACGAAATTTGTGTTATTTTCATTTGATGTAAAGAATCTTTCTAATTCAGATTTCAAATATTGAAGATGGATTTCCACCAAGCATTAAAATCTCATGCCGTAGAATGCCATCAATTCTAAAGTCTGATAAGCTTCTCACTTATTCAATTAACTGGCTGGCGTTCAATGTCGTGAGATTATAGTATCCATTAGAAATTCACCTTAACTCGAATATGATAAATGCAACGGGATTTTCATCAATTATTTTGTTATTATTTGCATAAATTAATCCAATTAAACTATTGCATATATCTGTTTTGTTACTTAACACAATGTTTTAAAGACTTTATATTTTTTTTTATCGATTTCTAAGAAAAAAATTTAGTTATCAATGTTATGTTAGTAAAATTATTTATTTATTCAATATGTGATGAATCAATAAAAATTGAATAAATGTTTAAAATTAAATAAAATGTAATACATATTGCAGTATTTGGAAAGGATATTTTTTTCTTATTTTAAACAGGGGTATCATACAAACAGATGTTATTAAGCTGCTTGTAATTTATTGTCGAAAAAAAAAAAAGCACTTATTACATTTTTAAGTAAGGTTATATGCTTAAAATTGGCTTATTTGATCAGAAAAAAAAAAAAAAATTTGAGGAAGATTATGCAACAATTTTCACACTTCCAAAGTTCCAAAGAGAACCAATTTGATTTTTAACAGTATCAGTTTTTGAAAAAACGTATCATATTGAAATGTATGTAATGCATTAAATTCTTAATTTAATTTTCTTTTCTACAATATATAACTCTTATCGATAATTTAATAAATGCTCAGCATTTAAAAGTCAGGACAAACAATTTCTTGAATTTGTATGTTGATTAATAAAAGCTCGGGAATTTAATAAAATTTTCAGCATTTACTAATGAAAGCAAACAATTTCTCGAACTTGTATGTTAATAAAATGATTAATAAATGTTCAATAATTTAATGAAGTGCTCCCCTTTTACTAGTGAGCAGTGACTAGGGACAGTTACTAGTGAGAACAAACAATTTCTGAATTTGTATGTTAATTAATGAAATAAATGCTTAATAAATTAACCATGATTAATAAATGCTTAGTAAATTAATAAAATGCTCAACATTTACTAGTGAAAACAAACAATTTCTTGAACATGTATGTTAGTATAATAATTAATAAATCCGTAATAATTTAAAAAAATACTCAGCATGTACTACTCAGAACAAACAATTTCTTGAATTTCTATGTTAATATAATGATTAATAAATAGAACATACAATTTCTTGAACTTTCAAACATTTCTTATTTTGGACCTGACATTTCTTATTTTGGACCTGGAATATATGGCAATAAATTTTATTTGCTATATTCGAATCTTTTTTGTCTTTTGATACTGAGTTTGATGTAATATCTTTAATAGGTTTTTAAGTTACTAGCAGAACACGGCATACGTTGTCTTCCAAAAAAAAAAAAAAAAAAATGGTGTATAAAATTACATATCTCGAATATATTCTCCATACTCCAATATATGTGCATATTAATTCTTTTCCCCATTCCATTATATGTGCATGCTAACTTTAATGAATATCGTTTGAACGGTATATAAGACGAAATGCTGCAGCACCCTCTGGTGGAAAGTCACAATAAAGTGGATAGCGCGAACCTATTTTCCATACTCGAATACATATTATTACCAATTTTCATAGCGATTGGTTGAACGGTATAGCAGTTGATATACTGCAGAACCATCTGGTGGCGACTTACAACAAAGGGGATAGCATAAAAACATTCTCCATGTTTCGCCAAACACACACAAAAACTTTCATCAAAATCTGTCCAGCTGTTTAGGAGGAGTTCAGTGACAAACATATGTATATAATTATATTGATTGCAGCGCCACCTACCAGGTCCAATTGGGAATCTAAACCATCCAGGGACCCACTCAAACACAAACACACACAAAAAATTTCATCAAAATCGGTCCAGCCTTTTATATAGAAGTTCAGTGACAAACACATGTACAGAAGAAATATATATATATATATATAAAGATAAATATTTCATATGCATTGATTTTTTCTTCGAAGAATCTTTTCTATGAATCAGAAATCATTGCATCAGTAAGTGTCCATTTCCTTTCTTGCAGATTTAAATGAAGACGTCCTTCGGAATGCCCAGTGTGCAATGCGACCCATCGACTGTGAAGAACTGCGCGAGTGCGGGTTCGCAGAGTCCGGCATTTACCGGATATTTCCGCAAAGTCGTGTCAATTCGTGGGGGAATTTTGGATTCGACGTCTACTGCGACATGGTCACGGATGGGGGAGGATGGACGGTAAATTAACTCTTCATTCTAATTTTATTAGCAGTGAGTTAAGAGAGTTTTTGCATAACGTTTTTATCGTCCGATGTTTTTCTTCCTAGAGCGCGTGCTCATAAGAAACATTGTACCTATTGCGCATGCGTATCTGTAATACTTCACTACTGAGCTATTCCTATGAGCATGCGCTAGGAAGAAAAATATAGGACGATAAAAAAACGTTATGCAAAAACTCTCTAATATTAGAGAGTTTTTGCATACCGTATTTTGGACGTTCTTTTAGCTTTTTCTCCCTAGCGCGCATGCTCATAGGAAATTGCGCATGCATATCTGTAATAATGTTTCCTATGAGCATGCGCGCTAGGAGAAAAAGCTAACGGACGTCCAAAATACGGTATGCAAAAACTCTCTCTTAACTAATTTGAATGACGCTATGTGTTTGGAATTTCAAATAAATGGATACTTTGATATCATGAAATGATTTATCAGAATAACTCTGTTCTTGATTTTCATTTAGCAACACCTGTCTTCAATGTTTCTCTAGGAGAGACTCAAATCAGCAACTCAAATCCTACTCAAATCAGTTCCTTTCGCATGTTCTCTGCTGGCGCCATCTATTAATAAAATGTATAAATAAATGAAGTTACAGAAATCTAATTATTTATTTTTTCCCTCTTTTTAATTTAAATATAAAACAAGAGTAATAATACCATTTTTTTTTCAATCTTTTACAAAAAAAGTGTACACCTTGAAGAAATGTTCAAATAATTATGATGCGTGGCTAAATTAATTACTTTACGTCATTTTTGGTCCTGTTACTTAGTATTGTGGTTAGAATATTGCGTTCTGGCTACTATAACTGAGGTTCGTATCCTAGTCAAAGCATATTCTTTTTTGTTTTCGATACTTTCAAGGTTTTTGGAGGAAATCGATACTATGCGTTATTTTAGTATTGAAAATGAAAGCACATTTAAACATGAAATAAATTTGTGAAAATGATAGTGATTCTTGTAAAATTTGGAATACTTCATTCTTCATTTATGCCTAGAACATTCAAACTTTGATATATTCTTTTGGGTAATGTATGTGATAATGTTTCTTGTAGAATTTGGAATACTTCATTCTTCATTTATGCCTAGAATTTTCAAACTTTGATATATCCTTTTGGCTATTGAATTTGATAAAGTTTCTTATAGAATTGGGAATACTTCATTCTTCATTTACGACAACATTTATCTTACTTTTGTATATTCTTTTAGAGATTCTTGAACAATTCATTCTTCATGAAGTTATTGATCTATTCAACATTGTTATATTCTTGTGGCTATTGAATTTGGCCATTCTTGTAGTATTCAAACAATTGCTTCATAATCATTGAATCAATTATGAAACATTGTTATACTCCTGAGTTTATTCATCCGTTCTCGAATGTTCACACATGATAAGTTGAAATTTGCCGAGCAGATTTCAGTTTTTATTATTATTGTTGTTGCTGTTGTTATTTATAATGTATTTTCACGTGATTGTTTCTTATAGGTATTTCAACGAAGAGACGATTTTGGGACCACTTCTGATTTTTTCTTCAAAGGATGGTCGAGTTATAAATTTGGATTTGGTGATCTAAATTATGACTTTTGGTTAGGTTAGAAGTTTGTTTTCCTTTCCTTTTTTTTTATTTGAACTATATATTTATAAAGCAAACATTTACAAAATGTTAACAAAATTTTTTTTCATATATTAAAATCTTTTAAATTATAAATTTTTGTAATTTATACATTTTTATATTTATATTATGCTGGAAGATTTTTAAAATAAAACAAATTCAGAAAAAAAAAATACAAAACGAATTTAAAAATCATCATAAAATTGAAGCACATTAAGCTTCAGTAAAAGATTTTGAAATAAAATAAAATTATTTATAATATTTTCTGTGACATTTTTACAGCTTGTTTTTATTATATTTTGTTGTAAGCATTTCTTTGCAAAATAATGAACGCAAAAAATTTCAAATTAAACAAACTTTTGATTTAATTTAAATGAATAATCTTTATTTAATTAATTGTTACGCGTTATGGTCTAGAAATAAAACACATAGCACAAAATAGTGGTCTGAAAAACACACACGTCTCATTTATTCAAAACCAAACTCACACTGCAGGTGTTACATTTCTCTCTCCAGCCAGCTCAACCCACCCAGACAGGATGTTTACATTATCGGGCGCTGACTTCCCCTATGCATGGGGCTATTTATCCATAAGGCAACACTTTCTTAAAATAACAAGTAATATAAAAAAAAAATTTAAAGTCAGTTCCAACTTTTTTTTTTTACTATATTGCAGAAAAGTCTCTACAAATAAAGTTGAAATTTTGCTTTTACATCTGGCGCCATCTATTATTAGATACATGCAACTTAAATCTAAAAAAAAAAAAAAAAAAAAAAAAAACTGAAATTAATTAATACATTTAATTACTGAATTAATATTTGAAAAAAAACTGTATTAACATCCAGTGTCCTCCACTACAAGTTCAAAAGAAATGCATTTGAACTTGAGTGGATGAAAAAGTATTTTATGAACGATTGAAAATGTGAACAAGATATATATGGGGAGAGTGTGAACTAATAGTAGGAAAAATTAAATGGCACATGGGCCGTTTTCTTTGAAAGTGTGTAAGTCCATTTTTAACATAAAGTTAGTTAATGATAGCAATGAATACAATCAGCTAAAAGCTTTTTTAATCTATAAACAGTTCCCCCAAAAAAAACATTCTTAAAAATTTTCATCAATTTGTTAATATAAATTTACGTAGTAATTAAAATTCATTAATTTAATTATTTTGAAATAGGTGTAAGTCCACTTTCAGCAAAGACTTATTATTTAATTCAAAATTCAAACCGTCGATTTAGTATTAGAGACCTTGTTGATGATATCGGAATTTCAAAAGGATCGGTTAATTCCATTTTGAGCCTCAAAAGCGTCAAATCTCGATTAGTACCGAAAACACTGAATGCATCAGCTCATTGCATTGATTCTTCGTGACTTTTTCGCCAAAAAGGAAACCCATATCGTTCCACAACCACCGTGTTCACCTAATTTAGCATCGCGCTACTTCTGGCTATTCCATAAACTCAAAAGACCACTCCGGGGACACCGTTTTGAGTCGATTGAAGAGATTCAACGTGAATCGGTGCGTGCTTTGAAGGTCCTCCCCTGCCAATGACTTTTTAGCATGCATTGAGGATTGGAAAAAAAGTTGGCATAAGTGCATTGTATCCGGAGGGGATTACTTTGAGAGCGATGAAATGAATTTGGAAAAAAAATAAAGAGTTTTTGACAAAAAAAATTAATTGGTCTTACTTTTTGGGCACAGTAGTACACACAAAGCTATATTCTACCAATTATAAAATCAAAATTTTATTAAAATCTTTTTGCATATTTTGTATTTTATAATGCTACTAAACAAAATTCCAATTTAATCTTTATAATATTATTAAATGTTCAAAATTTTTTTATTTATTCTGGTGTTAATTATTTTTAAAAAGGAAATGACAAGATCTTCGCTCTCAGTAATCAGCGCCGATCAGCGCTTCGCTTCGATCTGATGGACTTCGAAGGAGAAGATGGTTACGCTACCTATGACAACTTCTACGTGGATGATGAGTCACAGGCATACAGGCTCCATCTAGGGGACTACAGAGGAACTATCGGTAAAATTAAACTTTATTTGTCAAATTAATTAGCATTATTTTTCTACAATTATTGCAAGAAATAAATTTGAGTTTTGATAATTAAGATAGTTTAAAATTCATTTATTATAATTTTTAAAAATTACTTTCTTATAATGTTTGCATATTTATTCAGAAAAGCAAAGATAATTTGGAAATGATAAGACATTTCAAGTCATCTAGTATTTCAGCCTTTGTTCTGTTTTAAATATTTGATTAAGAAAATCTTCTGGTTTTTTTTTAGTGTATCTGAGTTATATAGTCATACTTTTTGTTTAACATAATTTATGAAGGAAATGTATGCATACTCTAAGAAATATTTAAATCTTTTAGACTTCATTTTTTTAGGAATAAAACATAAAACTGTGTTAAAATGAAACCTTTTGAATGGCATTATAGTCAAAAAGTATAGAAAAAAAATCTCTATAATTGATTAAAATAAATAAATAATAATAAAAAATCTCTGACTATCATTTTTATGTCATATATCCTTTATTTAATTATTTATTTTTTTGCCTTAATGAAATTTTTGATTTTATTTATGGACTTCGAAGGAGAAGATAATTACACAACCTATGTGGATTTCTATGTGAATGATGAATCACAGGCCTCCAGGCTCCATCTAGGGGGCAACAGGGGAACTATCGGATCTAGAACTAATTAATCTTTTTATTATTTTAATTTAATCTGTATTTTTGCAACAAAAATTTAAAATATTAGCACTAGATATTTGAAAAAAAAATATTATAAACAAAATAAATGTAATAAAGTTTAAAAATGACCAATTGAATTAAACTCGATAGAACAGCTCGTGAAATAAGAGAGTACCTTTTATTTTTAGGATTTCCTTCTTTTTCTAATATTTTTCCCAACTGATGGGCTAACATGCACAGCTAGCTGTAGGAAATCACAAGTTCGAATGCAGTCACTGCTTTCAGAGACGGTGGACGCGATGGGAATTGTGGCAATGTATATGATTCTCCCATTGACACTACTGGTGGACATTTCTAGGTTGTATTCCATACGACATGCAAAAGCTGGTAGTTTCCTCTAAAAGTCCTCCTGTAAGCCAATGCCGTCGCCCATTGGTGGGCTATTCATAGAGTACATCAGTGGAACACGAGATCCGCCAATTTATCAAAATAATAACAATCATATTTGATTTCTTAAAATGTTATACATCTAATTTATGACTTTATATTGACTTTTTATTGAACATTCAATATTTTGAGAAGTAAGCCTTATTCTCATGACAAATGTTTCGAAATTAAAAACATAGTAACCACTGAATATATTTTCAATTTCTTTTCAAATAATATCCATTCTATATTTCAGGTTTCATCTTCTGTTATTTCTATTAATTTATTTAGTTATTAATTTATAATTTCTTTTATTGGCCTGCCTCATGCTCCACTTTAGGGTTGTATAATACGAACAGCCCACCTACTAATGAGCGGCCTAATAGAGGATGCTTGCTAGTGGTTCGGAATCCCCGTTAAACTATAAGTCTCATTCTAGTTAGCCTAAAGTGTGTGCAAAAATGAACGTAGAGTGGCAAACCAAATCAAAACTATGAGTGATGAAAGGAGAGGTCGTTTCCTACAGGAAGTCTCATACTGTACAACAGGTTAATGACAGACAATTATCCTAAAGTGCTTGTTTCCTGATGGCCAACTGGCTAATGCTCTGGCCTTTGGTACCGCAGGTTCGAATCCTGGTGGCATGAATGTTTGTTAGTGGTTCGGAATCCACTTTAAACTGTAGGTTCCGGTCTAATTAGCCTAAGAGTACAAAATGACTGTAGAGTGACAAACCAAACCTACGAGAGGAGAGGTCGTTTCCTGCAGGAAGTCTCATACTGTACAACAGGTTAATGAGAGACAATTATCCTAGACTACATGCTGCATGATGGCCAATTGGCTAACAATCTGGCCTTTAGTACCACAGGCTGCAGCTTCGAATCCTGGCGGAGACATGAATGTTTGTTGGTGGTTTGGAATCCACTTTAAACTGTAGGTTTCTGTCTAATTAGCCTAAAATGTGCACAAATTGACCGTAGAGCGACAAACCAAACCAGTGAACTTGAAAACATTGAATAACTTGAAACATTTTTTTGCATCAATTTCATGTCCGAAGCATCTGATATTTCCAAAAGAGGGGATATGTGTATAGCACGAAATCATTACTTAACCAAGTTAAGTCGAATCGGCCTTTTCTGAAACAAATACACAATTAAAATGTACGCTTTCCATATTCTACAGAACGGTGGATGGTATAGAAGATTATAGGCCATCACAAGTGGTAATCAGCGCAGGACACTCGTGGATTGCTAGATCTTAAATTCAAATCCAGTTCTGCAGCAAACTACGCAGTCGCTAATTTTCCATAGTTTGTTTCGTTTCAGGTAGAGGAAGTTGGCCCTTGCGGATTCCTTGGATCAGCAATACCTAACAAACAGTGTTTGTTAGTGGTTCGGAATCCACTTTAAGCTGTAGATGTCGGCCTAATTAGCCTAAAATGTGCATAAAATGACCATAGAGCGACAAACCAAACATAAATTGCATTGCATTCACCTGTCGTAAAGAAGAAAACTAGGAGACAGTCTGACACCAGAGAGTCTGATATATGATCTTTCTCCTCCTTTCTGAAGGAAAGTCTTCGTTGCTTATGTAAATGCAACTTCAGCTGATTCGAACCAAAACCATTCCTACATGCTAAATCTCCATGATACTACATTTTTTTTAAACATCAGTTGATCCACTTATTTCTCGTAATTAGTCAATCCGCACAAGCCATTTTGGTATATATTTTCCCTCCGTAAGTCGAAAAAAAAATTGGACCTCTGTATCTCGAACATTAGCAATGTTCGATTTTACAATCTTTTTTACAACCTTTACAACTCGATCATTTCAAACTAATTACCTCTATAGCTCAAAGAAAAATAAGTTACCGACTTTAAGGATTTGCCGACAATGCACATCATTGTTTCTTAGAAAACAATGTATGAGCATATAGTAAATAGAATAACCGATTCTATGAAATAGCAACTGGGAAGAAAAATAATTTTCTGCTCTTTATAGCTTTTATAATGCTATAGATAGAGAACGATCGAATAGTCTATAGCAAAAAATAAATCAATAAATAAATAAAAAATTATAATAACTGCCTGTTTTAATACATAATATTTTTAATTTTAAGGTTGTTTCGGAATTATTTTAATTTTTATTGTAGTACATAATATAACCTTTTAAGTTGCAAATAAACATTTTTATTACCTCTGTAACTTGAATTTTTATTTATTTTACCTCTCTAACTCAAAATAAGTTAGAAAGAACCTCTACAAGTCGAATATTTCCTTATAAAATCCGCGTAAGTTGAAATTCTCCATAAGTCGAAATAACTCGAATTATTTGGCGTATCCCTTGAAGTTCGACTTACAGAGGTTCTCCTGTACTAATATTTAAGCACCCAATAATTGATTGTAAATATATATGTGAATTAAGATGAGGAGGTTAAGGGGTCTATCCCCATTGGTACTCCGTAATCGGTGCACCAGTTGCCAGTATGTTTTGATAATATTGTTCATAATTTCTTATTATCTGCCTCATAGGAGACTCCTTCAAGGCTCACAACCTGTGTAAATTTTCAACCAGGGATCGGGACAACGACAATAGTCCTTACCAGAACTGTGCTCTGTTATATAAGGGTGGGTGGTGGTATAACAATTGCCATACTGTGAACCTGAATGGACTCTATCTGAAAGGACAGCACGATACATATGCAGACGGCGTCAACTGGTACGGTTGGAAAGGGTTCCGCTACTCACTGCGCAAGACAGAGATGAAGATTAGGTCTTCGACTTTCTTTTCGAAACCCTTCAATGGAGGGGACACGATGCCCCCTGCCCCCATAAAGTGAAGACGAATAATGAGCAGAAAGAAACGAAAATAAATAATCTGTGAAATACTAACAAAGTACTACTGTGTCCAAAAAGTAAGAGAAATTTCAATTTAAATTTCCCGGGAATATGGTGTTTCAAATTTTTTTTTCTTTTTTAGATTGTTGGCACTGTCCTCGACATTTGTGTTAATAATATACAGTAATTCATAATATTCATTAATGTTTGAGTTACGCTTTTCTTCCGGCGATTTTTGAAATGTTTGAATTAAATGAGTAAAGAACTTGCATTTAGTTTTGTTGCATATAGAATGTTCCAGACGGCATTCGGTGAGCATTCCTGTATCGGAAAGAAATATTCAGAAGTGCTGAAAACAGTTCAAAGAAGGCAGAAAACGCGTTGAAGACGAAGAGCCATCTGGTTGACCATCATCCTCAACCGACGAAGCTCACGTCCAAACAATTAAAGATTTGGTGCTTACAAACCGTCGATTTACAATTAGATACCTTGCTGATGAGGTTGGAATTTCAAAATTCTATTTTAAAAGATGTTTTGTGCCTCAAACGCGTCAAATATTGATTGGTACCGAAAACACTGAATGCACCAGCTCACATTGCATTGATTCTTCGTAACGTTTTCTCCAAAAATGAAACCCATATCGTTCCACAACCACCGTATTCACCTTATTTAGCATCGTGATATTTCTGGCTATTCTCTAAACTGAAAAGACAACTCCGGGGACACCGTTTTGACTCGATTGAAGAAACATTTCAAAAATCGCCGGAATCAGTTTTAGCGTCTCACAAAACCAAGCGTAACTCAAGCACTAATGAATATTTTGACGTCAAATTCACATAGACAGTGCCAACAACTTAAAAAAGAAAAAAAATTGAAATACCATGTGTCCGGGAGGTTTAAATGGAAAACTGGTCTTACTTTTTGGACACAGTAGTACAATTATGCCATTTAAAATTTCGGTTGAATCCTATTTAATGTCCCCTACTTCGCCAAGTCACCGGATTGGCGATGATATACAAAATATGATAGGATGTCTGTTAACAATTCAAAAGATTATGACAACCTCGTTTATCCTTTCGTGAGTAATATTTTTTAATTTTTTTTTTGTGGTCGGCAGACAGTAATGAGATTTTTTTCTGATCTTTTATTTCTTTTTCCGTTGTACGAAACCTTACAATTTTACTGTAAATAACATTTATTTTGATTGGAATTTATCGAAGCAAGTTGCTTGTTTGGCGCTGTTTTTTTAGTTGGCGAAATCGGGGTCATCAAATAGTATTTTACCAAAATTTCTACATCATATAGTGAAGATAAAAGAACTAAAAAAAAAAAAAAAAAAAAAAAAAAAAGAAATCAACTCTTTAATTATCAAAATAAGATTATCATATCATTTAAAGTTTCTATCCCTAATGGGTATTATTGAAACCGAAAGAAATTATTCCCATCACCAGCTTTAATAACTGTTTAATGATATTTGAAATTTCTGCAATGATATGATGAAAAATTGAATTCAAAAATATCAATATTCAAACTGCAACAACAAAAAATTATATAATTTAAAGTTTTTATCCATTAGATAACGAAGTGATAAAACGATAATTAAACAAAATTATTCAAATTACTAACTATATCATTAATATCTTAATTTGTTAAAGTTTTGGTTCAATAAGACGAAAATGAAGTACAAAAAAAAAAACCCCTTAAAAATTACTACAAAAAAATCTGTGCTACGTAATATTTTTTATCCTATAAAGTGGAAAATGAGAATAGTATGATCTTAAAAAAATTAATATTCAGATACTCACTGAAAGTTCAAAAATAAATTAGAAATTTTTTTTTTATTGATGAATCTAAAAAATAGTCTTGTTGGAGCACAGAAACTTCATTCTTGTTGGAGTATAGAAAAACCACTCATTACATTTTTTTAAATGAGATTATATGTTTAAATTGGTTTATTTGATTAGGAAGTAAAATTTTTATCCTATAAAGTGGAAAATGAGAATAGTGTGAACTCAAAAAAATTAATATTCAAATACGCACTGAAAGTTCAAAAATACAAAAAACATTTTATTGATGGAATCTTCTGTCTATCTTCTGATAGAATGAATTTTTTTTTGAAATGATATTCAATGTACAATCATAGCAAAATATTATTGTAATTACATCTTAATGTATTAGAATTATGTAATGTATTTCTGTTTGGTTTATAAAACATGTTGTTTAATCTTTTCTTCCAATATTTTTGTACATGATTAAAATTTGACAGTCGAAAAATTTTTTTGCACACAAAATATATAATTTATTTCTCAAATGTATAAACTTAA
Source organism: Caerostris extrusa (assembly GCA_021605095.1). NCBI lineage: Eukaryota > Metazoa > Arthropoda > Arachnida > Araneae > Araneidae > Caerostris > Caerostris extrusa. Next base: position 147,254 of record BPLR01018824.1, read on the forward strand.
ATTTTTTTTTAATAAAACGCATTTTATTTTTGTTAGAATTGTTGTACTTCAATTATCATACAGACATTTAAATGATAACAATCAATAATAAAATAAAAAAAATATTAAAAAAATATATTTTCATTTACAAAAGAAATCAGCCTCTAGAAAATGGATGTTTCACAAATATTTATTTTGCTGGTCAGTGACATGGAATTTAGAATTTAGGATAAACAAAAATTCCGGGAAAAGTTTTTTCGTTACAAAAATTTGGTCTTTTTTTTTTTTTGCTTTTTAATTTATATTGACACGATTATTTGACACACTTATGCGTAGTTAAATATTTTTTTCGGACATCTAAAAATAATAAAAGTTACATTACCATTAAAATGAATAAAGGTACAGCAATAATTTGAAATAAAAATCAATATTTTTGGAAAAAAATCTTGCATGATTTCATGATCATAAGTAATATTAAATATAAATAAATGCTTAAGTTTTAAGAATTTTATTTGTAACTATAATTTTAAATTTTTTTTTTTTTCATTATGCATGTATTAAGTTAGTAATAAATAATCCAGAAGCCATTAACCAAATTCTTTGTATTTTTCATAATCAAAGTCGGCATCGCAACCACTAGGGTCAATTAACTGCGATAGAGTCTCTTCCCCACAATACAAGCCAAATATTCTTTCAGGGAATTTTTCACAGCGTACGAAACATCTCGTTAGCATGGGCGGAAACTTGTAACAACCCGTGAAGCCATCCGGAAGAACAGGTCTGGGACACGTGCACTTTTGAAATTTACTCCAAGTCAGATCGGGTTCACATGTTATAATTTCGCGAAAAATATTTTCATGCACCTCATCAGAGAAGATAACCCCTCCTTCTGTGCATCTATAACTGCATGTTTCTCCAGTTACTTTTTTGTGCAGTCTTCGTCGAGGGAGTAAATACGTGAATTAAATTTTGGAATTGGACAATGGATCTCCAAGGACTCTTTGCAATAAGGTAAAATGCTCCATTTGGTGTCCTCTTGGCACAATATGTGATGTTTGCTAGGAATGATACCATTCTTACATCCTAGCAAACAATATTCGTTGATCCTTTTTAGATGCGCAGTCTTCTTTGGATTCAGGTCCTGTCCCAAAATAGGGTTGGGACATGCACAAATAGGAAGTAAACTCCATGTAAAGTCTTGCTGGCACGTTATGAAATTAAAGTCAGACAGAAGATTTCCACCTTGAATGCAGCTCAAGCGACATGTTTCTCCCTGGTTTTTTGCTCGTACAGTCTTCTTCAAATTTCAAAATACTTTCTTGTAAAACTGGATTGGAACAAGTAATTGGAGATCCATCACATGAAGGTAGTGAATCCCATTTGCTATTGTTTTGGCATATGATGTATTTTTTACTGGGAGTAATTCCATTTTGCACCCAAGTAAACAGAACTGAGAAGGCCACTTAGAAGTGCAATCCTCTTTAAATACCAAGGCTTCCGTTAAAATTGGAACACTACAGGAGCATATAGGGTACTTAAATTTACTCCATGTTAAATTTTGCCTACATACTATGCGACTAGCATCCAGGTGAGCATATCCACCTTGTATGCAGATCATATGACATGCATCTCCGGGTTTCTTTACTGAACAATCATCTTTATATGTTACGATGTTCTTATCTGGGAGAATTGGAAGTGGGCAAGAGGGTTTCTCACAAACAGGTAACGATTCCCATCTCCTGAAATTATCGCATAAAATGTATTGCTTGTCCATGCTTAATCCATGTTTGCATTTAAGCAAACAACGTTCATTGAATCTTTTGTGAGAACAATCTTCTCTAAATTCCAAGTCTTTTGTTAAAACTGGTGTAGGACAAGTACAGTCAGGAAAAGGACTCCATTCACCATTTTCTTGGCAAGTCAAAATGTTCTTACCTATTATATTTCCACCTCCAATGCAGTAAACCTGACAAATTTCTCCAGCCATTTTGTGTGTGCAGTATTTCCGGTTTTTCACATAGCCCAGAATCCACCCTGAAGTTGGAGTCGGGCAAAATTTCTTGCTACATCTAGGCAAAGAACTCCACAGAGTATTATTCTGGCATGTGATATAACGTGTCACTGCTTTCTCATACTCATTTTTGCATGAAATGGCACACACTTCATTCGGTTTTTTCTTGCAGTTTTCTAAAATATCTAAATCTTCTGTAACGTACGGGTCAGGGCAAGTACATTCAGGTAAGGTACTCCACGTATCATTAGGAAAGCAAGTAATATAATCAACACTGTACAGCATACTTCCACCCGCTCTGCAACTCAAACGGCACGTTCCTCCAACCTTTCTCTTCATGCAGTTTTCTTCGAATTTCAAAATTTCTTGTGGAATTACTGGAAGAGTACAAAACGATTTCACGCACTCAAGTACATGATTCATAAAGTCCCACCGTCTGGTTTCCACACATGTAATGTAATCTCTGCTGCTCACAGAAACAGCGTCTTTGCATCCAATGGCACAGTTTTCTCCCGCCTTTTTGTACGTGCAGTTTTCCTTCGTCTCGAAATCAAATGGCAAAATGGGAGTTCCGCATGTGCAGTCGGGTATAGCAGTCCACTCACCGTTTCTCTGACATATGAGAGTGCCACTTCCAACCATTTGGCTACCTCCCAAGCACACAAGGTTACAAATATCTCCATAATCCTTGAATTCACACTCTTTCCAACTTTCTTCGAAAGAAAGTAAAGGCACAGGCAACTCTGGCACATCGCAAGTCCAAGTAAATTTACCACACTTAGGCATTTTACTCCACATTGTATTATTTTGACATGTAATATAATGAATCGTATCATTTCCGCGACAGCCAACGGCACATCTTCCTCCTCTTTGTTTTAAACTGCATTCTTCTTTGAGTTCTAGATCACCTTTAATATGAGGGCTTGAGCAAGTGCAGTCAGGTAATGTGCTCCACGAGTTATTAAACAAGCATTTAATGCGATCATTTCCTATTATACTTCCACCATGTTTGCAGAGTAGTTGGCACTCATCTCCCATTCTCTTACGAGAACAATTTTCTTTTAAATCTACAACTGTTCCAGCCACATTTGGGGGATGACAGTATGACTCAGAACATACAGGTAAATCATACCATTCTCCCTTTTGTGATGCACCCCATTTCGCATTTCTCCGGCAAAGAAGAAAGTCATCGCCAATCAGTTTTGAATCCTTATCCTTACATTCGATAAAACATTTTTCGCCTCGTTTCTTAGACATACAATCACCAAATTTTGCTTTTAAGTCTTTCCGAGAACAGGCTGTGGACAAGTACAATCTGGAAAAGCACTCCAATGCAAATTCTGTTGACACTTTACAAAATTTTCGCCCATCAGCTTTCCCCCTGCTTACAACTCACTCTGCAAATCTCTCCAACTGACTTGAACGCGCATTCTCCTTCAAATTTCAATATATCATAACGCAACACGGGACGCTTGCAAAATGCTTTAATGCATTTAGGTAGGGAGCTCCATTCTCTGTTTTCTTTGCATGCAATGTAGGACACATTTATATTTTTTGAGCCTTCCTTACAGGCAACAGCACATTTTTTTTCGTTTACTTTCTTTTACTGCAGTCTTCCTTGAATTCTAAATTATTCGTGACGTGAGGTACGGGGCATGTGCAGTCAGGTAAAGAAGTCCATGTGTAGTTTGGCAAGCATTTTATGTAGCCGCTTCCAATTATGCGTCCGCCATTTTTACAGACCAAATGACATTCATATCCAATATCTCTACCCGAACAGTCACTTTTAAAAAATAAAACAGTTCCTGCAAATTTGGTGTCGGACAAAACGTTGAAGAACATCTAGGAGGGGATGACCAAAATGTATCATTTTGGCATAAAATGAAGTCATCACCTTTTAATCTGAGATTGCTTTCTTTACATTTAATAAAGCATTTTTCTCCGATTTTCTTATTTTCGCACGATTCTATTCTCCCTTTTACTATCACATCAGTAGCATTAAGAGCTGGAGCATGGCATGGGCATTGCGGGAAAGGAGCCCAACGGAAGCCTTTTAAGCATTTTTACTAGACGGACATTGGCACTTGCATGCGCACACCTAACGGGGCAGTCGTCTCCGACTTTTACTTCTGCACATCCTCCTAAACCAAAACTTAAAACTTCACTATGCAACACAGGTCGTGGACAATATTTGTCTTTTGGACAAAGCGGAAAAAGCACTCCATGTTAAATTATTTCGGCAAATAATGCTCAATGCACTTGTATTTTCCATTTCCTTGCAAGCAATAGCATTTTTCATTTATTGTTTTTGAAAGGCAATTCTCTTTGAATTTTAAATTTTTCCTGAGTTTTTGGCATAGGACATGTGCAATCAGGAAAAGAACTCCACGTTCCATCTTTCATACAATTGACGTAGTTATTTCCAATCAGCTTTCCACCGTGTTGACAGGTTACAAAGCATTTTCTCTCCCACCGCTTTTTCACTGCACAGTCTTTCGTAAAATTTAACATGTGGTAACCTAATGACGGCTGTCGACAAACAACCTTGCCACAGTTTGGTATTTTACTCCATTTTGTGTTATTTTGACACGTGATTTGAGAAATGATTTTTGGCTCTTCTTTGCAAACTGTAAGACAGTTTTCCCTTTTCGAAGTGCAATTCTCTTTGAGTTCCAAATATCCTGGAACATAGGGTGCCGGACAAGTACAATCGGGAAGTGTACTCCAAGTTTTGTTAAATAGGCATTTAATCGATCATGTCCGATGATATTACCTCCTTGCTTGCAGCGAACCTTACACTCCTCAGCAACCTTCTTATTGGTACAGTTTTCTTCTAAAGCTAAGATGCTTTTTGTAACATATTTGTGGAAGGCAAGAATGTTTGATGCATCTTGGTAAAGAACTCCATGATGAATTACTTTGACAAACAATAAAATTCTCCCCTTGCAGTTGAAAACCTTTCTCACACTCGACAAAGCATTTTTCCAGTCGTTTAACAAAACTGCAACTCGTTTTACTTTTCAGACTATTCGAAATTAAAGGAACTGGACAAGAACAATCAGGTAAAAGGGCTCCAATGGCCATTATCATTACATTCTATGAATTTTGCACCAATTATATGGCCACCATGTTTGCAGCTTACAGGACATTTGTCACCAAATTCCTTTCCTTACAGTTCCCATCAGTCTTAGTATGGAATTGCGGTGTATGGGATCAGGGCATACTAATTTTTTTCACAAACTGGAAACCTATTCCATGTTGAGTTACGTCCACAAATTACAGGATTCATCTCTTTAATTTTGTACCCTATCTTGCAATCAAAAGTGCACTTATCGAGAGGCTTTTTTAAAACTGCAATTTTCTTTCAGTACCAAATTGTCTTCTATTTTAGGAGTTGGACACGTGCAGTTTGGTGGTGCACTCCACATACGAGTGTCTAAGCATTCAATGTAATTATTGCCTATAGTATTACCTCCATTCAAGCAAGTTACATAGCACTTACTGAAATAGTTAAATTTGAACATGTGTAGTCGAAAATTAATTTTCTTCTGGCAATTTCGGAATCGGACAGAGAGCTTTGACGCATTTGGGTCGAGGACTCCATTTTGAATTATTCTGACAAGATATGAAATTTAGTCCCGCCAATTGTGGCAGGATTATTTTCACATTCAACGTAGCATTTGTCTCTCTCGTTTGGCAAAATCGCAATTTTGTTTCGCTTTTAATTTATTTGAAAATTTAGGTATTGGACATGAGCAGTCAGGAAAAAGAAGTCCAGTGCAAATTTTGTAAACATTCAACAAATTGTTCTCCAATTAACTTTCCTCCTGTTTTACAAGTAACTTTGCATTTTTTTCTCCAACTGTTTTCGATGCGCAATTTCCCTCAAAATTTAATATGTCGTAACGTAATATTGGTCGCGGACAAACTCGTGCAATACATTTTGGCAGTTTACTCCATTTTGTGTTATTTTGACAATTAATATAATAAGTATTCTTTGGTTCTTCTTGGCAAATAATCTGGCATTTTCACCTCTTTTTTTCGAACTGCAATTCTCTTTGACTTCTAAATATCCTGGAACACTGGGTACAGGACAAGTACAATCGGGAAGTGTACTCAAGTTTTGTTAAACAGGCATTTTAATCTGCCATATCCAATAATATTACCTCCATGTTTGCAGCGAACTTTACACTCCTCACCAACTTTCTTATTGGTACAGTTTTCTTCTAAAAAGCTAAGATGCTTTGTAACATATTTGGAGGAAGGCAAGAATGTTTGATGCATCTTGGTAAAGAGCTCCATGATGAATTACTTTGACAAACAATAAAATTCTCCCCTTGCAATTGAAAACCTTTCTCACACTCGACAAAGCATTTTTTTCCTGTCGTTTAACAAAACTGCAACTCGTTTTACTTTTCAGACTATTCGAAATTAAAGGTACTGGACAAGAACAGTCAGGTAAAGGGCTCCAAAGGCCATTATCATTACATTCTATGAATTTTGCACCAATTATATGGCCACCATGTTTGCAGCTTACAGGACATTTGTCACCAAATTTCTTTCTTGTGCAGTTTCCATCAATTTTTTGTACCAATCTGTCTAGTGTGGGATTTTGGCAAGTAACTTTTACACAGACTGGAAATGTATTCCATCTAGAATTACGCCCGCAAATTGCATCATTGCTTCCTTTAATTTTGTATCCTTTCTTGCAACCAAAAGTGCACTTTTCAGATGGTTGTTTTAAAACTGCAATTTTCTTTCAGTACCAAATTGTCTTCTATTTTAGGAGTTGGACACGTGCAGTTTGGATGTGCACCCACATACGAGTGTCTAAGCATTCAATGTAATTATTGCCTATAGTATAACCTTCATTCAAGCAAGTTACAATACATCTACTGAAATAGTTAAATTAGAACAACTATGTTTGAAAATTAATTTTCGTTCTGGTAATTTTGGAATTAAACAAAGAGTTTCGACGCATTTTGGTTGAGGACCCCATTTTGAATTATTCTGACAGGAAATGAAGTTTTCTCCAACCAGTTGCAAATTTTTTTTACATTCAACGTAACATTTGCCTCCTCGTTTGACAAAATCGCAATTTTCTTTTTGGCTTTTAAGTCATTTGAAAATATGGGTATCGAACATGTGCAATCAGGTAAAGAACTCCATTTTCCATATCTTGTGCACTTGATATAATTATTACCAATCAACATTCCACCATGTCGACACTTTACAGAGCATTTTCCTTCTACACTTGTTGAAGCACAGTCTTCTGTGTACTCAAAAGTTTCAGAAATCTCTGGAGTCGGACACAGCGTGGGAGATTTTTTATTTATACGTATTGGACATTCGATATTTGGTAGTGGACCCCACTTTATATCATTTTGGCATGTAATTGAAATTGTAGAATCATCATCTTTACACTTTATGAGACATTCCTGACCGGCCAATTTGTACCAACAATTCGTCTTCATCATAAGATCACTTCTGAGCCATGGGGAGCACAAGTACAAATAGGAAAATCAGAAAATATGTTTTAGTGTCCGTGTGATGTGGCAAGTCACGTAATCTGATCCAACAATACTTCTTCCTTCCAGACATGTTACATAACACTTTTCACCAACAGATATTGCAGAACAATCTCCAACAGGGCCTAGGTAGAAAGGGAATTCTGGTATGGGGCAAAAAAACTTTACATTGTGGTAATGGACCCCACCGACCATTTTCTTGGCAAGTAACATTTTTTGATCCAATAGGTACAAAAGGGGCTTTACAGGACACATAACATGTTTCTCCAATAATTTTATTCTTACATGTGCCTGCTGTAACCATATCTTCTGTGAGAGGTGGAACTGGACAGATACAATTCGGGAAAGCGCTCCATTCGTTACTATTAACACAAACTATTTTATTAGACCCAATCAATTCTAAGCCTTCTTTACATTTAAGTAGGCACGACTCTCCTTCTAATTTTGATGAACAATCTTCAGCAAAAGATAAGGTATTTGGCAATTTAGGTTGAATGCAATAAATAGATCGACAAGTTGGTAAAGGACCCCACAGACCATTTTCTTGGCAAGTAACATTTTTAATCCAATAGCCATAAGAGGGGGTTTACAGGTCACATAACATGTTTCTCCAATAATTTTATTCTTACATGTGCCTTCTGCAAGCATATCTTCTGTGAGAGGTGGAACTGGACAGATACAATTCGGGAAAGCGCTCCATTCTTTAATTTTAACACAAACTATTATATTAGACCCAATCAATTCTCCGCCTTCTTTACATTTAAGCAGGCACGACTCTCCTACTGATTTATACGAACAATCTTCAGCAAAAGATAAGGTATTTGGCAATTTAGGTTGAATGCAAAAACAACTTCACAAGGTCTTATAGTGCTCCACAGTGTATCACTTTGACATTCAATATTAAAGACAACGTGTTCATTGGGGCACGATATAAAGCATGTATCACCTATTAATTTGTTGGAGCAATCGTCTTGTGCCTTCATATTTTTATGCAGAGGCGGAAGTGGACATGTACATTTTGGAAGCGTTGACCAACTTGTGTTATTAATGCAAGTAACAGAGTTAGAACCGATTAAGTTTCCTCCCTCCTTACATTTAAGCTGGCATTGTTCCCCATGAGATTTCAATGAACAATCTTCCTTGAAGCTGAGAACGTTCGGTAATTTTAATTCATTACAAACCATTTTTTTGCATGATGGAAAAGAAGTCCAGACAGTGTTATTTTGACATATTGCAGAACTATTCCCAAATAGTGAAAAATTTTCTTTGCATTTAAACATACATACCTCACCAATGAATTTAAGACTGCAATCATGCATAGTAAATAAACCATCTGATAGAGACGGAGCTGGACATGCACATACCGGAAAAGCATTTCCAGAAATAAACCTACTACATAAAATTTTATCATCTCCAAGCATTACTCCTCCTTTCTCACATTCAACTTTACAAAATTCACCAATTGATTTGAAGAACAATCCTCTGCAAAGCGTAGACCATTCTCTAATTTTTATCGCATGCTGTTAAACGACCCAAACCTTGCATTGACCCTGACTTGACCCTGACATCTTGCCTCTGACCACCACATACCCGCGGAGAACTCCACGTAAAATTTCTTTGACATGTTATATAAGTACGCCTATGCCTAAAATTTTTATCAATGCATTTCAAAAGGCATAATTGACCAATTAACTTTCCTGAGCAATTCCCTGAAATAGTATAATCGGCGAATACAGGTGGAAAGGGAGCAGGGCACAGTCTGGAAATCACTCCACTTAATAGAAGAAACACAATTTATTTTACCAGGTCCGGACAGACTTCCATTTTCCTTACATTTAAGTCGGCAAGATTCTCCTACTACTTTTGAAGAACAATCCTCAGCAAAAGATAATAAATAAGGCAAATAAGGCTTAAAACAATATCTAATTCTGCAAGTTGGTAGAGGGCTCCACCGTGTATTCTTTTGACAAACAATGTAGTTTTGAGTAATGATAGAGTGATTTTGGTGCACATTAATAAGCAAAATTCACCTATTAATTTGTTGGAGCAATCTTCTTTGTAATAATAGTTTCATTCAGATGCGGAGAAGGACATGCACATTTGGAAGCTTTGACCAACTTGTGTTGTTAATGCAATTAATTGAGTTAGAACCGATTAAGTTTCCTCTCCCTCCTTACATTCAAGCTGGCATTTTTCACCAGGAGATTTCGATGAACAATCTTCTTTATAGTTGAGAACGTTCGGTAACTTTAATTCATTACAAACTATTTTTTTGCATGATGGAAAAGGAGACCAGACAGTGTTATTTTGACATATTGCAGAATTATTCCCAATTAGTGAAAAATTTATTTTGCATTTAACGATACACCTGCACCAATGGCAATATATTTGCAATCATGCGTAGTAAATAAATCGCCCGGTAAAGAAGGCACTGGACAGGTACATTTCGGTAAAGCGCTCCATTTAGTACTATTAACACAAACTATTTTATCAGACCCAATCAATTCTCCGCCTTCTTTACATTTAAGTAGGCAAAGATTCTCCTACTACTTTGACGAACAATTCTCACCAAAAGATAATATACTTGGCAATTTAGGCTTATCACAATAACTAACTCTGCAAGTTGGTAGAGGGCTCCACCGTGTATCATTTTTGACAAACAATGTAGTTTTCAGTAGGGATGGAGTGATTTTGGTGCACTTTAATAAGCAAACTTCACTTATTAATTTGTTGGAGCAATCTTCTGTTGTAATAATAGTTTCGTTCAGATACGGTGGTGGACATGCACAGATTGGAAGCTTTGACCAACTTGTGTTGCCAGTGCAAGTAAATAGACTTAGGGCCAATTAAGTTTCCTCCCTCCTTACATTCAAGCTGGCATTGTTCACCAGGGAGATTTCGATGAACAATCTTCCTTGAAGCTGAGAATGTTCGGTAATTTTAATTTACTACAAGTTATTTTTTTGCATGACGGAAAAGGCCAGACAGTGTTATTTTGACATATTGCAGAACTATTTCCCAATTAGTGTGAAATTTCCTTTGCATTTAAAGTTACACCTCTTATCAATGGTTATTATACTGCAATCATGCGTAGTAAATAATCCTTCCGATAAAGATGGTGCTGGGCACTTACATTTCGGTAAAGTTGTCCATTTTGTAAAATTTAGACAAAATAATTTTATCATTCCCAATAATTTTCCCCTCCTTTCACACATTCCGAGTTTACAGGATTCTGGGTAGTTTCGATGAACAATCCTTTTTATAACTGAGGCCATTCTGCAATTTTATTTAATGCAGGGTTTTTCTTCTGTTGCACTATTTTTTCACACTTTGGGAAATCGCTCCATAATGTGCTATTTTGACATATTGCGTAAGGTTTTCCGATCAAAGTAAAATTATTTTTACATTTCATATCGCATTTTTTCCCCAATTGCCTTTTTGTGCAATCTTCTGCGGTATATAAATTGCCCAGTAAAGATGGAACTGGACAGGTACATTTCGGAAAACGCTCCATTTAGTACTGTTAACACAAACTATTTTATCAGACCCAGTCAATTTTCCGCCTTCTTTACATTTAAGTAGGCAAGACTCTCCTAAAACTTTTGACGAACAATCTTCAGCGAAAGATAGTAAACTTGGCAATTTAGGCTTAGCGCATAACTAATTCTGCAAGTTGGTAGAGGGCTCCACCAGTGTATCATTTTGACAAACAATGTTGTTTTCAGTAGGGATGGAGGAATTTTTTGGTGCACTTTAATAAGCAAACTTCACTTATTAATTTGTTGGAGCAATCTTCTGTCGTAATAATATTTTTATTCAGATGCGGAGTTGGACATGCACATTTTGGAAGCTTTGACCAACTTGTGCTGTTAATGCAAGTAACAGAGTTAGGACCGATTATGTTTCCTCCTCCTTACATTTAAGCTGGCATTGCTCACCAGGAAATCTCTCGATGAACAAAGCTTTCTTATAACTGAGAATTTTCGGTAATTTTAATTTACTACAAGTTATTTTTGCAGGACGGAAAAGGAGTCCAGACAGTGTTATTTTGACATATTTGCAGAACTTTTCCCAATTAGAGTGAAATTTCCCTTGCATTTAAAAGTTACACCTCTCATCAATAGTTATTATACTGCAATCATGCGTAGTAAATAAACCTTCTGATAAAGACGGTGCTGGGCACGCACATTTCGGCAAAGTTGTCCATTGTGTAAAAATTTAGACAAAATAATTTTATCATTCCCAATGATTTTCCCTCCTTTCTCACATTCGAGTTTACAAGATTCACCAGGTAGTTTCGATGAACAATCCTTCTTATAACTGAGGCCATTCTGCAATTTTATTTTAATGCAGGGTTTCTTCTGTTGCACTATTTTTTCACACTTTGGCAAATCGCTCCATAATGTGCTATCTTGACATATTGCGAAAGGTTTACCGATCAAAGTAAAATTATTTTTACATTTCATATCGCATTTTCCCCAATTGCCTTTTTTGTGCAATCTTCTGCGGTATATAAATTGCCCAAAAAAGATGGAACTGGACAGGTACACATTTCGGAAAAAAGCTCCATTTAGTACTGTTAACACAAACTATTTTATCAGACCCAGTCAATTTTCCGCCTTCCTTACATTTAAGTAGGCAAGACTCTCCTAAAACTTTTGACGAACAATCTTCAGCAAAGATAGTAAACTTGGCAATTTAGGCTTAGCGCAATAACTAATTCTGCAAGTTGGTAGAGGGCTCCACCGTGTATCATTTGACAAACAATGTAGTTTTCAGTAGGGATGGAGTGATTTTGTGCACTTTAATAAGCAAACTTCACTTATTAATTCTGTTGGAGCAATCTTCTGTTGTAATAATAGTTTCGTTCAGATACGGTGGTGGACATGCACAGATTGGAAGCTTTGACCAACTTGTGTTGCCAGTGCAAGTCATAGACTTAGGGCCAATTAAGTTTCCTCCCTCCTTACATTCAAGCTGGCATTGTTCACCCAGGAGATTTCGATGAACAATCTTCCTTGAAGCGGGAATATTCGGTAATTTTAATTCACTACAAGTTATTTTTTTGCATGATGGAAAAGGAGTCCAGACAGTGTTATTTTGACATATTGCAGAACTTTTCCCCAATTAGAGTGAAATTTCCTTTGCATTTAAATTACACCTCTCATCAAGAGTTATTATACTGCAATCATGCGTAGTAAATAAACCTTCTGATAAAGACGGTGCAGGGCACGCACATTTCGGTAAAAAGTTGTCCATTGTGTAAAATTTAGACAAATAATTTTATCATTGCCAATGATTTTCCCTCCTTTCTCACATTCGAGTTTACAAAGATTCACCAGGTAGTTTCAATGAACAATCCTTCTTATAACTGAGGCCATTCTGCAGTTTTATTTTAATGCAGGGTTTTTTCTGTTGCACTATTTTTTCACACTTTGGCAAATCGCTCCATAATGTGCTATCTTGACATATTGCGAAAGGTTTACCGATCAAAGTAAAATTATTTTTACATTTCATATCGCATTTTTTCCCCAATTGCCTTTTTGTGCAATCTTCAGTATATAAATTGCCCAGTAAAGATGGAACTGGACAGTACATTTCGGAAAAACGCTCCATTTAGTACTGTTAACACAAACTATTTATCAGACCCAGTCAATTTTCCGCCTTCTTTACATTTAAGCAGGGCAAGACTCTCCTAAAACTTTTGACGAACAATCTTCAGCAAAAGATAGTATACTTGGCAATTTAGGGCTTAGCGCAATAACTAATTCTGCAAGTTGGTAGAGGGCCCACTGTGTATCATCGGATGTAAACAATGTTGTTTTCAGTAGATGAGATATGACTGGTACTTTAATAAGCAAACTTCACTTATTAATTTGTTGGAGCAATCTTCTGTTGTAATAATATTTTTATTCAGATGCGGAGGGACATGCACATTTTGGAAAGCTTTGACCAACTTGTGTTATACGTAAGTATTAGAGTTAGACCGCTTAAGTTTCCTCCCTCCTTACACTTAAGCTGGCATTGCTCACCAGGATATTTCTCTGATGAACAATCATCCGTGAAGCTGAGAACGTTCGGTAATTTTAATTCACTACAAACTATTTTTTTGCATGATGGAAATGGAGACCAGACAGTGTTTTTTGACATATAGCAGAATTATACCAATTAGTGAAAAGTTTATTTTGCATTTAACGTTACACCTTTCGCCAATGGCAATAAATCTGCAATCATGCGTGCTAATAAATTGCCTGGTAAAGACGGGAACTGGACAGGTGCATTTCGGAAAAAGAGCTCCATTTAGTACTATTAACACAAACTATTTTATCAGACCCAATCAGTTCTCCGCCTTCTTTACATTTAAGAGGACAAAACTCTCCTAATACTTTTGACGAACAATCTTCAGCAAAAGATAATATATTTGGCAAATTAGGCTTAACACAATATCTAATTTCAAGTTGGTAGAGGGTCTCCACCGTGTATCATCCTTTGACAAACAAATGTAGTCCTCAGTAGGTATAGAGTGATTTTTGTGCACTTTTAATAAGCAAACTTCACTTATTAATTTGTTGGAGCAATCTTCTGTTGTAATAATAGTTTGTTCAGATACGGGTGGTGGACATGCACAGGTTGAAGCTGATCCAACTTGTGTTGCCAGTGCAAGTCATAGACTTTAGGGCCAATTAAGTTTCTCCCTCCCCTACATTCAAGCTGGCATTGTTCACTATGGTGATTTCGATGAACAATCTTCCTTGAAGCTGAGAATATTCGGTAATTTTAATTCACTACAAACTATTTTTTTTTTGCATGATGGAAAAGGTGTCCAGACAGTGTTATTTTGACATATTGCAGAAATTATTTCCAATTAGTGAAAAATTTCCTTTGCATTCAAAGTTACACCTCTCATCAATGGTTATTATATTGCAAATCATGCGTAGTAAATAAAACTTCTGATAAAGACGGTGCAGGGCACGCACATTTCGGTAAAAGTTGTCCACTGTGTAAAATTTAGACAAATAAT